>LTAE01000780.1:42578-70918 GCA_001647135.1 Pontederia paniculata
CCTATTTTGAATTGAGTTTTATTGATTTGTTTCTTTTAGAATATGCATGTTGTCCTTAATGCTTCCTTCCTTCTCTGTGATGATTATGAAATTCTCTTATTAACTGTTTAGCAATAAAAGAATTTGTGGTTTGATCAATAGAAAAAGGATTGATCTTTGAATTTAAAGTCCTAGCATTGCATATCATAATCTGATTACTCGCGGGAGATTCTGGATTGTGTGGCCTGTTGATTGGGCTTGTTCAAGTGATCAGCAGTATAAGTTTTTGCATCGTTAAAGCATCTTAGATTATGAATTGTTTGAGGTGGGTTTGCTTGAACGTCCTCAACAAATCTGAGTCTAGGGTAGGTGATTGCTTCTGTTTAGAGATCATAATTTAGGCAGAACATAGTCCATCATTAGGAACAAATCTGTTCAATCTAATAAGTGGTGATAAGAGTCCTAAATCTTCCGACTTAATTTGAATTGATCTCATCTGACCTCATCTCTGAAATTTTATCTTTTCTTATTATCTTTTTTATCTCTGAATTAAAACTGAATTAAATCTTTTATCTACTACTTTTGAAATTAGATAAGGCTAGGTTACATTAGTCCTCGTGGGTTCGACATCCTTACTCTTTACACTTTATTACTTGAACGACTAGTGCACTTGCTAGCATTGAATTTGCACGTTAGCATTTTTCGCATCAAAAGGCATTTGGCATTTTGAAGGCACGATTTCGAATATTGAGGTCACAATTTTCATTTCCTTTCACAACACAATAGTGCATTGTAGTCGCATGTTGTGTGATGCATAATTTTATCAAACGTTATGATGGCAATGATTATTATTTCACCATGATCATAACTCTTGATCCTACGGATATTGATGTTGGTGATTTAATTCCAATGATGCATGTTGGAGCAGACGAGAGTAGTAGAGGTGAAACTCTTCATTGTCACATAGCTACTAGACTTTGGAATGCAAATCGTCATCTTCAAAGTACGTCTTAAATTATTTATATGTATGCTTCCTTGCTGTCATATTTGGCATATATTTTTCAACAGTTATTGACATGTTATATTATGTGCAGGAAATAATGCAACTTAGATGGGCAATGATGTGGACGAACAAGGTTTATCAACAAATATTGCAATATGTGATTGTTCAAAGATGTTTAAGATGTTATCTACAAGTACGTGGATTGCATAATGTGTTATTATGTATTGTAGTTAAGACAATAGTAAGTCTTTGGTATGTTCTTTAGGATGTTGTGTATTAGTAATAATAGATATTAGTATAGTTTTTCATATGTACTTTGAAAATGTGATACTGTGAACATTTTATTTATATGTATGCTTCCTTGCTATCATGTTTAACATATAATTTTCGCATTTATTAATATGTTATATTTTGTGCAGGAAATAATGCAACGTTAATGTGCAATGCTGTGGACGAACAAGATTTTATCAACAAATATTGTAATATATGATTGTTCAAGAATGTTTAAGATGTTATCTACAAGTATGTGGATTGCCTAATGTGTTATTGTGTATTGTAGTTAAGACAATAGTAAATATTTTGTATGTTCTTTAGGATGTTGTTTATTAGTAATAATAAATATTATTGTAGTTTTTCAGATGTTTTTGGAAATGTGATATTGTGAACATTTTCATTAACATTCATTTATAATAGTATTTTTGGGATATTAGTTAATTCGTAGTTGTTAATGATCTTACATCACTTGCATGTTGTTTTAAAGAAGGTATAAAGACTCCCTCCAGCACCTTCTTCGTCGTTTTTTTAGGTGATCCAAGTTGAAGTCGTGTTTGAATAATCCATTGCTATACAACCTCATGTGATATTTTTTTCGATGACGAATACAATAGTTAAGCAAGATATTTACATGTCCTATTTTAAGAGAAAGTATATTTTTAATGTTATGGTTTAAAAACTCAGCAATGATCAAGCCAATCAACAAGCAGCTAGCTAGTTGTTGCTGGAAAGAAAATTTGATTTCTATTGGTTTTAGGGCAACATATACATGTGACCATGGGTAAAAATGTCTTTCCAAAATAATATCTAGAAGAATTATATGCTTATTCTCATATCAACGTGAATGCCTACCAAACACTAATAAGAACAACAATATACATGTTCCCATTGCATCCAAACATAAATATGTTAGTAAAAGGAAGGATAGAGTCACATGTAAGAATAGTGTGCCCCTATCCTTGGAATTTGGTAAATGTATCCAAACGGACCCATAGGGGTTTAGATTTGGAGTGAGATTTTGTAGTCTATTTATTTGGAATTTTATTTTTCTACTTCATTAGGATTTTGCCTATTTTTTGGATTTGAGATTTCTTAGTTGACATGGAAATTGATTGTTCAAAAGGTTACAAATAAGATCAGCATGCAACCTCAACGTATCCTAGTTTGTAGTCTTCATTCCCATATGATATCCCATCCGAGACAGTTTGTGCCACTCATTTGGAGCCCCAATGAGGGACATGAGATCTTTGATGATTCTCCTTATAAAGGACTCAAAGATAGTCTATTTGTAATTCTTCAATTCTAAATAAATATTCATTTCTAACGAAAGATGTAATCCAAATGGAGATGGACCATATTAGATGTCCATGTTTTCTTTTGTGTGAGATTTTTTTCTCACACTAACTTCGGCAACAAACTGATATCAAAGTAATATGTCTTGATGCCATCTATAGTAAATTGATATAAGAGCAATATTTTTTAATATCGTCCGTAACAACTTTTATTATTTTATTTTGTGAAACTTATAATTTTTCGTATATATAGAATATATATTTTTAATAAATATATCAATGTATTCGTACCCATAATTTTAAAATAAATTGAAATACAACATATACCCATACCTGTTTGACCGACAAAAGAACTCTTCATAGAATAATCCACGAATTTAGTTGAAGTATTAATTCCACATTTATGCAAACAGTGCTTGTTGGATAAGTTTGCTTACTTCTGATTAAATATAAGCTTGTGAGAGTGAGAAATTTACATGATTCATTATGTGTTCTTTATACAAACATTATCCATTTCAAGTGCATGAAACTGTCTTGTGTCAACAAAAGCACTTCCTTGCCCATGAAAGATTGTCGTGTGATTTGAAATATTTGATTCTTCAAATGAATGATTGAGGCCATTGGATTCTTGACAAAGTCCGGCTCCTTATTTTTAGTTATCATCAATGATAACATTAACAAAAATAATCCAAGTTCGAGATCCAATGCTGAAATATGCTGTTTTTTTTCTCACGTATCATATATATGTATGATTGATGAAGAATGACCCGACAAACTGTTTATGGCTTCCGTCAACTTACATTTATGTGCACATATATACTTACATATAAATATCTTTTTATATATAACACATGCACACAAAAGAAAACAAATAATGTCAATGCGTTAAAAGATAAAAAAAACGGCCTAAATTTCACAAGGAGCAGCATGGCCACAGTAAAATTGCCTGGAAAATACTGTTTGCTCTTTCTACATAGCTAAGCGGTAGCATACTGCACAACAATGGCCATGAAGAAGAGAGCCTAACTAGGATATAGAGCAAGTTTAATTCTCCATGATATGGTGGCGGCAGCAATGAGGTTAATTAAGAATTCATGAACCGGTTCCACCAAAGTTTGGCTTGGGGTGATGGAATTAGTAACATTTTTCTATGTACATAAAATATTGTAATTTATTACATGAGAAAGGCTCATGGCTCTTCAATGGCTTTGTCTGCAACTATACTTGCTTCAGACCCAGCTCAGTCAGCCTACATACCAGGGAGATCCATATAAGATAACATCCTAATAGCTCAAGAATTAGCTCACTCAATCCAAAAAGGCAGAGATAAGTGCATGCTTATTAAGATAGATATGACAAAAGCTTTTGATAGAGTTTCCTGGCAAACCATTATCCAAATTCTAAACTACATGAACTTTCCACATAAATTTATAGGATGGATTCAGTCTTGTATCACATCACCAGTATTCACTTGTAGCATAAATGGCTCTTTATCCTCTCCTTTCATTAGTCATTGTGGCATTAGACAAGGGGATCCTATCTCACCTTACCTCTTCATCATTGTCTCTCAATTACTCTCTTCTTTTATGAAACAGGCAGAACTAAACTCATCTATCAAACCCTTTTAAACTAAACACTTTCTCTCTAAGTCACATGTTGTTTGCTGATGATATCCTTATTTGCTTAGCTGCAACAGTTAAAAACTGCAAGAAATTGAACTCTATCTTCAGAAATTATGGACTAATTACAAACCAAAAAATCAATTTTGAGAAGTCAGAAATCTTCCTGCCAAAGAAATTTAACACTCAAAGGAAAACAAAGATTAAACAACATATGAGCATGACAATAGGAAATTTCCCATTCATGTACTTAGGAGTTCCCATATCCTACAAGTTCCTTCATAACAAGCACCAAAGTTTCTTAGTAGACAAATTCTCAAATAAATTATCAGGATGGAAACAGAAAATACCAACACAAGCTGGTAAGTCTACTTTGATTAAATCAGTCCTCAACACTATTCCAAACTACACCTTAAACTCAATGCACTTCTCAGGAGGAATTCTTGAGTCACTGGAACGTTTAACTAGATCCTTCTTTTGGTCCCCTGATGGAAGTAAAAGAGGTTGTCATCTGATAAATTGGGACACTGTACAATTACCTAGACATAGTGGAGGTTTAGGTATAAGAAATGTGGCTAACATCCAAGCTTCTTTACTAACAAAAAAATTAATTGCGGTGTTAAATGGGAATCAGGACCCCTGGGCAGCACTGGTGTCAAACAAATATGGCAACATTCACCCTTGGTCCTGCTCCAATTTAAATACACACACTGCTTGGTCTTGGATAATCTTTCTTAACACTATGGAAAAAGTCAAACTAGGACTGAAAATTCTAGTGGGTAATGGAAGGCATACAAATATTATGAGGGAACCCTGGCTCTTTAGCATTCCCCTAGCCTTTAAGCCTACCTACATCAATATGCAATACCCCTCCCTTCATTCCATGACAGTCTCTGATTTAATTGCTGGAAATTCTTGGAACTCTTCTCTTTTAGAATCCCTCTTTAGCAATGATTTACAACTGCTTATTACTTCTATTCACATGCCTGCTTATCCCTGTGATGACAAGTGGATTTGGAGCCCGGACCCTACTGGTTTAGCTCATGCAAAGTCAGTTTACAAATTTATCTCTGCACCAGCTCAAAGGTCACATTGCTCTAGTTGGTTGGGATGGAAAAAACTGTGCATATTCATGCACCACACAAAATACATATTTTCCTGTGGAAACTGAAACACTCTAGATTACCTACTAAGAACTTATTGTTAACATTTGATCCTCTCATAAACCCAGCTTGTACCCTCTGTGGCCTGGAAATTGAAACCAGTGCCCATCTCTTCTTTGGATGCTCCATCAGCAATAAACTTTGGACAATCTTCCAGCAGAAGATGAACTTTTCATTCACCTACATAAACACCTGGGCGGAGGGAGATTGGATTAGAGAAGGACAAACCTTATGTCGGAACATAGAACTTTTATACTATATTTGTTAGCCTTCTGCCTTTGGGGTATCTGGGGCATGAGAAATGACAAGCATTTCAGTTCCAAAAAACCAACTATTGAAGCGGTGTGGCTGAGAGCTCTGGTGGCAGTTGATGAATATGCCCGAGCAATCCACAATTCTGAGGGAACCCCAACCATCCCTAACGACCACACAGTGGTACGTTGGGTACCTCCACCTCTAAACTGGGTCAAATTGAACTCATATGGGTCATTTAAAGACCTAACAGAGGTGGGGGGAGCAGGTTATCTAATCAGATTACCTAACACAAATTGTATTGCTGCAGGGGTCACACATAGGAAATTCTACTCAGCTTTAGAAGCAGAAGCATGGGGACTGTGGTGGGGACTTACCAGATGCATGGAGATGGGCTTCAAGAAGATCTGCATTGAATCTGACTGCATTACCCTTACTCATCTGCTGGAGCGAAGCAAATCTGTGCCGTGGAGACTACGAAACTTGCTCTCTGATATCTACAACATCTTGAGTTCTTTTGACAATTATGAAACTCTCCATATACCTAGAACAGCCAACAAAGCAGCTTATTATCTTGCTAACCTAGAAAGATGTAACCACTTACATATTTTGTACTGAGAGCAGCTACCCCAAGGCCTCTCACCTTTTTTGTACTATGACAGTGCTGGTTATTTACATATATGAATATCTCCTTTTAACAAAAAAAAAACTATACTTGCTTCAAGTTTTCTCCTATCCAGGGATGACTGGATATATAGTCCATATTCATTCAACCAAAAAGCTCCATTGACTTCTATACAAAGTTTTTTCATGGTCCGTATCTGTTGACAAATTCAATATTCCAATAAAAGTGAAATTCATAAATTTAATTAAATTAGAGTCTTGGCGAATTAAATTTGTGATCAACTTGAAGCCCACTATCCATTAAGCTAAATAATTTGGTTGCCTTCATCGATTTTAATTAATAACAAGTTAAATTCTCTTCAAAGGGATAAGAATTTTATGCCAAAATATTAGAAACAATTTATAATTATAGTCAGTGCTTTCGATTTTAATGTATTCAAAATGTAATACTTTACATTTTCGATCACATAAATAAAGTGCCAGTAGATTTGAGAAGACCCAAAATATTATTTAAAAGTTCATTAGACTCCGATCTTTCAATGAAAAGGCTTTGGAAACTAAATGTTCGTTGAAGTATTTCATATTGTTTTTAATTACAACTTCTAATGCATTTTTTTTCCAAAATTTAATATGTCACAACAGTTGCTAAACTGTAGCCAATTTGCTTGAAAATATCTGAAAAATCTTTATGTGCACATCGTGAACAGTGTATTGAGTTTTGGGGAAAAAGAAAAAGATTCAACATATATTTTTCATTAGTTTCGATGACAAAAAAATGAAATTGTAAAAAAAAAACTAATAATGCCAGAATGAACCCCGCTCCAACTAAGCAAATTAAACTATATATCTTGAATCTACTTTCCAAACACAAGAACTAAAATGACGGGTGTGATAATTATTTGCAACTTTTTTATGATATTTTTATTATTAATTAACATTTAAAGAATTTGTTGATAATGTCTTCAATTTGATATTAATCCAGTGGAAACTCATATGATTCCAGCGCATCACAATCGCTCGAATAATTGGGGCGGCGAAGCCGCCCGTCCCATAGGAGGGTCTCACTGCCCGGTCAGCGAGCCTGAGAGGATATAGAGGAGATCCCTCTGCGGGGGCTCGGGGGCGAGTTCTCGAATCCTGGACGGCCTTAGGGCTTATATTTTCTATTTTGTATTGGGAGTCTATATATAAACTTCTT
This sequence comes from Pontederia paniculata, assembly GCA_001647135.1. Taxonomy (NCBI): domain Eukaryota; kingdom Viridiplantae; phylum Streptophyta; class Magnoliopsida; order Commelinales; family Pontederiaceae; genus Pontederia; species Pontederia paniculata. The sequence goes on from LTAE01000780.1 coordinate 49,982, forward strand.
AGGATTTGAGTTATTCTGCAATTTTGTATCATCTACTGTTTTTCCACGTCAAAGAAACAACTGTAGTCGTCGTTCGAGGAGGTAGCCCAGTTAAAGTGAACCTCTTAAATCTGTGTATTTCTCTGTGTTGACTCTTTCGTCTATTTTTCATAACAAAATTTTTTTGGATTGCCCCCGTAATATATAGAATTACTAACATCCGACTAATCTCTATCATATCAGGTCGGACACCAATTTTTTTTTGCATCAAGAGAACTCCAACTCTCCGAAGAGAAGCTCTTATCGGTCCTCGGGCAGTAAAGAAAACTTTGCTCATGCAAAAAAACAAAATTGTATAAGCAGAACAGTAATTATCCCTCACCTCCCTATAAAACATTAACATGATGATGGCGTTTGATCACCTCGGCAAGTTTATTGCCACAAATACATACAACTTGTCGTACACATGGTCTATGTACCGGTAATATGCAACCCTTTACTTCCTCTTGATCAGCAAAGCACCAGCGAATGCCCAAAAGCCAATGACGAATCCTGGCGCCATGCCCAGATAAAACCAGATCTTGTCTTCAGATTCTGCTTCTTGCTCATCACCATTGTTGGTTGGAGGCTGATAAACAGCACTGCTTCCACACTGGATGGCTAATGGAAAGCCACAAAGATACGGATTTCCCATGTAGATGGATGGGTCTGGATGATTTTGAAATTGCCCTCCTGTCGGAATTCTCCCCGACAGATTATTGAAAGAGAAGTTCATCACATCCAGAAAATTCAAACTAGTCATGCTCTCAGGAAACTCACCGGCGAGATTGTTAAGTGACAGATCAAGTGACTCCAAGGATTGGAGTCCTGTAACATTCCTCGGTATCATTCCAGTGAGATGATTATTCGACAAGTTCAGAAATTTCAGCGCAGCAAGTGTGACCAGGCCTTCTGGAATCTCTCCAGATAGATTGTTGCTTGATAAGTCAATGCTAAAAAGAAGCCCAAGCAGCAGATCTTTGTACTCTTCGTATCTTCCTTTAGTGACTAATAGCTATCTTTTCCTCGTATACACTGCTCGAACCATTGATATAAAATGGATCGAAATTGTTCGGTAGCTCCATGGAGCTCAAGTTGGTAAGGCTTTCTGGTATGGATCCGAATAGCATATTATCAGACAGATCGATGACTTGAATATTGGAATGGCCGCCAAGTTGTAGAGGAATTCTTCCAGAAAGCATATTTGAACAAAGGATTAGTACTTTCAAGTCGGCAAAGTTTTCTGCTATCCATGTCGGGATAGTTCCACTCAACTTATTGTACCCAAGATCTAAAACTTCCAGTCGCACACAATTTCGTAGTGCCAAAGGGATGTTGCCTGACAAATTATTGTGCCCCAAATACATTGATGTAAAAAAAGAGGAACAAACAGAGGCAGGAATGCTACCGGATAACTTGTTATTGCTCAAATTGATAACCTCCAAAATATGTATATCAGTACTGTCCCAACAGTTTGGTATTGCTCTCGATAGTTGATTGTGGGAAAGATCAAGATACATAAGCTCCTTCATTTTGCACAGTGACGAAGGAATATTGCCGCTTAATTTGTTCCCAGAGAAAGATAAGAACCATCCACCATTCATTATGTCTCCAATATTTGAAGGAATTGATCCTGATATCGAATTGTTTGCTAAATCCAACTCGAGAAGCCCTGTCGCAAACAGTGGAATTGGACCCTCCATTTGATTGTTGCTTAAACAAAAAGATTTGAGATTCATATGACGCAATGAGGCGGGGAGCTCGCCTTTGATCATGTTGCTTGATAGATCAATATCAGATAACTTGGAAGAGAAGTTCCAGAACCATACTGGAATTACATCTGCTATCCCTGCATTAGACATATTTATGACGGAAACATTATTCATTTTCTGAAGCCATGCTGGAAAAGTAGGTCCAACTTTGCAATCGCCCAAGTTAATCTCTCTTAAACCAGTAGGAACTCGTTCAGATCCCATGTTAATTACCATGGAGTTGCCAGACAGATGCAAGTATTGCAGGCTTGTGTGATTTTCGAAAAATGACTCGGTGAGTATGCCATGCAAGGAATTTCCCTGCAATGCCAACTCAATAAGACTTGCAAGTTGCCCAAGACTTTCCGATACAGTTCCATACAATTGGTTGCCTGAAAGGTCAAGTCTCTGCAGCTTCTTAAGGTCTCCAAGCCATAATGGGAACTGGCCTCTAAGATCACTACTTGGCCAAAGCAGTGTTCTCAGATTGGAGAATTTTCCTAATGCAGTGGCTGAAGCTAATATGCCTCCTTCAAGAAATCTATTACATGTCAAATCCAGGAATTCGAGGGACGTTGAGTTGGAAATTGACATGGGAATATGACCGAAGAACTCATTGTAAGATAGGTCAATGTGCTTTAAGCTATCAATTTGGAACAGCCAGGGTGGTATCCTAGTTTTTAAAACATTGTCAGAAAGATCAAGTAGACTCAAGGAAGTGAAATTAAGGTGAGGGAGAGCAGCAGGAAGACTATTATCAAATAGAAAAACGGTGTTCAAGTGTAACTCAAAGAGTGATGGGAGCATACTCAGATGTTCCATAGTAACAGATGCATTCTTAGCGTGGATACCGCCCAGGTTAAGGTAACGCAGGGAAGAAAGATGAGAAAGCCACGAGGCATCTTCAATCTCGAGTTCAATATTCGACGATAGATCAAGATGGCGCAAGCTCGAGAGGTTGCCCAACTGGGGAGGAACTCTTCCAGCTACGTCTGTGCCCGACAGATTAAGGTGTCTTAAACTCTGCAGTGAGCCCATGAATTCTGGGATTCAAGCTTCGCTGAAGACGAACCCGCTGAGATCCAAGTATCTTAATTCTTGCAGGGCTAGCAAAGACGGACTGATCTCCTCTGCCTCCAAACGAGTGGAGTAATCATCAGGAGGATTACTTAAGTCGAGCCTAATCACACGAGTCCTGTTGTCGCACTCCACCCCCTTCCAGCTGCAGCAGTTTTTTATGGGATTTTTCGAGAACAAGTAGAAGATCACAGAGAGAAAACTCAGAAGAATAGAGAACACACACAGATTTATCCAGGTTCACCCTTTTGAGAGGGCTACGTCCTGCAAAGAGATTTCACTATATTCTTGTTTTTTTTGTTACAACCGCTCAACATCAAGTCTGAAATAAGAGCAATATATATATGAGTCCAAAACCCTAACAAATAGTAAATCTCTTAATCTCCACCATACGGGTCAGCTTAAATAAAAGCCCAAACCCGTTTAGGTTTCGGGGGCGCTGCCCCCAAACCCCCGCCCACCGGCGAGCGGGGCAGCCGTCCGCTGACTGGGCAGCGGAACCCCCGTCGGGGGGCGGTGCCCCCGAACCCCCCTTTCCGCGCGTAGGGGTTAGATGTCGTTGGGTAATACTCCAGTTCCCCTAAGCTCACGTGGGCGTACCCGGTGTGAGAAACAAGAGGTCCTGAAGTATTCACCAACTCCAACATTCTCCCACTTGGTGGATACTTCACTGCAATGAGAGCTTTGGCAGCAACATTCTTCTTCAATCCAACAGCAGCAGAACACCAGTCAAACTTTGCACATGTAACTGCTTTAGTAAGAAAGTCAGAACTATTCACTGTTGTATCAACCTTTACAAGATGAACCTCTTTCTTTTCCACCTTTTCTCTGATGAAGTGATATTGTATATCAATGTGCTTTGTGCGTGAATGAAATGCAGGATTCTTAGCTAACTGAATAGCCCCTTGGTTATCACATCTCACCTCTATGGCACCTTGCTCAAATCCGAGCTCCAAGCACAACCGCCGTAGCCATATGGCTTCTTTTCCAGCATGTGTAAGAGCCATATATTCAGCTTCTGTAGAAGAGAGTGCTACCACACTTTGCCTCTTACTCATCCAACTTATTGCAGCACCAAACAATGTAAAAATATATCCACTAGTAGACCTTCTACTATCAATGTCTCCACCCCAATCAGCATCTACATGGCCTACTATGTCAAGTCTGTTTCCATTTCCTGTACCTTCAAAACACAAAGAATAATTTAAAGTTCCATGAAGATACCTGAAAACTCTTTTAATAGCATTCCAGTGTTCTCTGCCTGGGTTAGACATGTAGCGACTCAGGACTCCCACTGCTTGTGCTATATCTGGACGTGTGCACACCATGGCATACATCAAACTACCCACTGCACTTGCATACGGAACTCGATCCATCTCTTCAGCTTCTTCATCTGTTTTCGGACATTGTTCTGCAGATAGCTTAGTCCCTAAGGACATAGGAGTACCAACTGGCTTACAGTCCATCATATTAAATTTCTTCAGTATTTCTTTTATGTACTTTTCCTGACCAAGCCACAACTTTCGTTTCTCACGATCCCTTCGAATCTGCATGCCCAGAATGAAATTTGCAGGCCCCAAGTCTTTCATTTCAAACTTTTTAGCCAACAAACCCTTCACAGAATTCACCATCTTCATATTATTTCCAATCAGCAACATGTCATCCACATATAGTGTGAGAATGACAAACTGATTTCCAATTCTCTTCACATAAACACAATGATCAGAATCTGAACGCACAAACTTAAGTTGAAGCATGTATGTATCAAACTTTTGATACCACATTCTTGGTGATTGCTTTAGTCCATACAAGGACTTCTTTAATTTGCACACAAGATTTTCCTTTCCTCTTACTTCAAAGCCTTCTGGTTGTCTCATATAAATCTCTTCCTCCAAATCCCCATGAAGGAATGTCGTCTTTACATCCATTTGTTCTACTTCAAGATTATATGCGGCTGCTATAGATAGAACAAATCGTATTGAAGTCATTTTCGCCACAGGAGAGAATATCTCGTCATAGTCAACTCCCTCAATCTGAGAGTACCCTTTAGCTACAAGCCTCGCCTTGTACTTCTCTATAGACCCATCTGGTTTCAGCTTTCGCTTGAACACCCATTTACATCCAATTGCCTTTCTATCCTTAGGCAATTTACACAAGCTCCATGTTTCATTTTTATCTAGAGACTGTATCTCATCTGCCATAGCAAGCTCCCACTGATTTGCATCATCCATAGATCTCGCATCTTTTACAGAGCTAGGTTCATCTCCGGTGACACTCAAAGCATGAAACGTACTCAGAGCACTAAGAGAGTATCGAAGGGGTGCTCTCCTTTCCCGTGACGATCTCCTGAGAGCTGGCATGGTATCTACATCTGGGTCTTCATCTGAATCTGCATCCTCAACTTCATTAGACAAGTCTTCTTGATCCGATTCAGAAACAAACTCTACTTGATTTTCTTGTGCAATCACCTCTTCAGATTCAGTTTCAGAATTTTCTTCAAATACTGTCATTTTCTTGAGTTCACCATCTTTCTGTGTCCCAACTTGAGGTTGTGTTTCACGAAAAACAACATCCCTGCTGTATACAATGGTCTTCGATTCTGGATTCCACAGCTTATAACCTTTGACCCCTTCCTTATATCCAACAAATATGCTCTTCTCAGACTTGTTGTCAAGTTTACCTCGTTTTTCCTTAGGTATATGGACATAAGCTTCACACCCAAACACCCGAACATGTGACAGATTCGGCTTCTTCCCAAACATTGCCTCATAAGGTGTCTGATCCTTCACTGATGAGGTCGGTGTCCTGTTCTTCAGATAATTTGCTGTGGCTACAGCTTCCGCCCAAAATTCTGGCCCCAATCCAGCCCAACTCAGCATACATCTTGCCTTTTCTATGAGTGACCGATTTAATCTTTCGGCTACCCCATTTTGTTGAGGCGTATATGGAGTTGTCTTCTGCCTTGCAATACCATTATCTGTGCAAAATTGTTCAAACTTGTCTGAACAAAATTCACCTCCATTGTCTGTCCGAAGGACCTTGATTTTGCAACTCAATTGATTTTCAACCAGAATCTTAAATTTTCGAAATTCTTCGAATACATCTGACTTACTTTTAATAAAATAAATCCAACTGTATCTCGAAAAATCATCTATGAATGATACATAGTACCTGGAGCCTCCAATTGATGAATTTGGAGTTGGTCCAAAAACATCACTGTGGATTAGTTCGAGAACCTTAGTTGCTCTTGTGCCCGTATGTTGGAAACTAACTCGGTTTTGTTTTCCATGGAGACAATGTTCACAAAATCCGAAACCCATAGAGCATTCTGGAACTCCTTCTACCATCTGACTTGATGCCAATGTAGAAAGTCCTTTTTCACTAATATGTGCTAGTCTCTGATGCCACAACATAGATGTATTGTGTCCATCTTCTTTGGCCTCTTTAGAAATAAATCCGCAACCAACAGTTACTGTTTCTCCGAGCAACTTGTATAATGTCCCATAGCGAACTCCTCGTGCAATCACAATAGAACCTCGGGTCATCTTGCAAGAATCCCTATCACAACTGAAGATAACTCCTGAATCAGCCATTGTGCCAACTGATAACAGACTTCTGCTCATCAAGGGTATATGCATCACATTTGGAATAGTCTTTACCATGCCATCATTCATCCTTATTTTTACCCTGCCACGCCCGACAATTTGAACTGCAGTATCATCTCCGAGCATGACATCCCCACCATTATATTGCTCATATTCACAAAACCAGTGTTTATGAGGCGTCATGTGGTATGAGGCCCCGGTATCAATTATCCATATGTCCTTATCTGACTGTGCCATACAAGCAGAAGCCAAATACATATCTCCTGCATCTGTCTCTCTTTTATCCGAGGATGATTCAACTTCTTTCTTGTGAGCCGGTTTATTTTTGCAATCCCGCTTCATATGACCCCACTCTTGACATTTCCAGCATTGTACCTTCTTATCTCTACTCTTCGAGCGCCCACGAGATTTGGATCTGTACCCTCTCTGATTTTGAGTCTTCTCCGCTTGCCTTCCTCTAGCCGCTAATGCCTCTTTACCAGAACTTGCAGATCCCTTTCTTCGTGTCTCCTCTGATAACAAGGCAGAACACACAGTTTCATACGATAAATCTTTATCTCCACCACCAATCACCACGATCAGATTGTCCCATGAATCAGGCAGAGAACAGAGCAGCGTTATTGCCTTATCATCATCTTGAAATTTAACACCGATTGATACCAGTTGACTAATCAACGTGTTAAAGTTATAAAGATGTGTAGAGAACGAGTCACCCTCATGCATCCGAAGATTGTACAACTTCTTTCTCAGAAATAACTTATTAACCAACGACTTACTTTGATATAGTGATTCTAATTTCTGCCACAGATCTTTGGTTGTTGGTTCGCTCATCACATTCGTAAGAATTGAGTCCGCGAGACAAAGCCGAATCAAACCCTTTGCCTTCCGATCGATCCGATCCCAATCTTCAGCCGCCTTTGGATCTGCCTGACTAGAAGTTGATGTTGCATCCTTCACCGCTTCCTTGCCACTAGGCCTTTCCTTCTCGATTGCCGACCAGAGATCTCGATCACAAAGGAGATCCTCCATCTTCATCTTCCAGAGATCAAATCGCGTTCCATCAAATTTTTCTATCTCAATTCGTGATCCTCCTGACATCTCGAATCAACCCTAATCGCCTTGAACAACCTCGCTCTGATACCAATTGATGGGAAAATTCGAGAACAAGTAGAAGATCACAGAGAGAAAACGCAGAAAAATAGAGAACACACACAGATTTACCCAGGTTCACCCTTTTGAGAGGGCTACGTCCTGCAAAGAGATTTCACTATATTCTTGTTTTTCGTTACAACCGCTCAACATCAAGTCTGAAATAAGAGCAATATATATATGGGTCCAAAACCCTAACAAATAGTAAATCTCTTAATCTCCACCATACGGGCCAGCTTAAATAAAAGCCCAAACCCGTTTAGGTTTCGGGGGCGCTGCCCCCGAACCCCCGCCCGCCCACCGGCGAGCGGGGTAGTCGTCCGCTGATTGGGCAGCGGAACCCCTGTCGGGGGGCGGTGCCCCCGAACCCCCCCTTCCGCGCGTAGGGGTTAGATGTCGTTGAGTAATACTCCAGTTCCCCTAAGCTCACGTGGGCGTACCCGGTGTGAGAAACAAGAGGTCCTGAAGTATTCACCAACTCCAACAGTTTTGGCCCATCCACGAGGACAACCGGGCATCGGAATTCCTGAAACCATCTTTGAACTGGAGGAGAGCCTTCCACTCATCCTATCTGCACCTGATGGTGGTGTGTGCTTCGTAGCTGAGAGTTTGCAGCAGCAGCAGCAGCAGCAACAAGAAGAGCAGCAGAGCGGCGGAAGCAGCAGAAAGAAGCATGATGCGCAATAGTACAAGTACTGATCATGCCCGTGGAGTAATGGAGGAGAGAGAGAGAGAGAGACCAACCAATCAAGCTATTCCTTTAAATCGCATGCGAAGTACATACATATAGATTGATTACCACATTGTCATCCTGGATCGAAGAATCATATATGATCAATCTTACCGGAAGTCATCGAAGACCTCTAAGACTTCAGTGGTTTCTCGAGTATTGATTACGTCGAATCCCTGTGCATGGACGACGACACTGTCAGTCAACCAAGTCCTCGGCGGCGGAAACGATCGACGACTTCCGACTTCCAAGTCTTCCACTGGCGTGTCATACAAGGAGACAAATTAGTGACGTTTCATAAAGCAACGGTCGGTAAATTAGTCTTTTTTAGGCATTTTGTTCTCCGTTTTTGAAGAGTAGAGACACAATTAAATTAAATTCGGTATTTGGGAAAACATAAACACAGGAAGTTAAGTTCGGAATCGATTTATGATAAAATGGTTATGATGCAAAATAACTCGTTCGTTGAAGAAAAGGTCATTGTTTGATATTTTGGAAATTGTGATCCAGTTTAGATTCCTATTGTTTCTGATTGTTTCCTTTTATATTCTGATTTCTGTGTTTTGATAAATGAAATATTGCAAAACAAAAAAAAGTACAAATAAAAAAATCACTTCTGAATTAAGATCTAAGAAATGGAATCATCTTCAAATAGATGATGCTGATGAGATGAATAAAATATTTACATCAAGTTATTATGACACTACAATATTTCAATATTACCAACATGGGATTGCTAGTCCTGGCAACGTTATCGTTAATGAAGTTGTAGATTGATCTTTGTTTCGTTGCTACTTCAACACCAATTCACAAAAAAAAAGGAACATTTTAAATCATGTTTAGAAATTAAACCTAGTTAAATCACAGAAATTATGTCACAAACCTTGTACATGTGTATATAATTAATAAACAAGTCACAAATGCAGTCAAATATATACATCTTAACCAAAATACAAAAAGATTGGAACTTAGTCCAATAACATTCATCCTAGAAAAGGTCATGATCACAGCGTAGGCAACAGAACAGTTCTCCACGGTATATCTGTCAAATAAAAGAAGTTGACTACATCCAAGTCACAAAAAGAGAATAGGAAGAACACTAATCCTCATTGTGGATGTTTTTAACAACATTCAATGACCAAGTGTTCGGTTCAGCGACAGCAGCAATAGGATTGCTCATATTCATGAGGATTCGTTCCATTGTTAAGCTTAATGATCGCTTGTTGATTCTTTCTGTACTTGGACTACCGATGTTAGGACATTCAGCTGGCTTGCCTGTTGGCATTGTTGTACCTAAGCCGCGAAGATATCCTCCTTTCGTCCTTCCAATCACCTCTTCCCACAAACCTGCGTCGATTTGTGGTTGTGCTGCATGATCAGACCCGTACTTTTTCACCACTTTTGTGTTGTATTGTTCCTGAAATACAAATAAAAAATATGAGTGCAAAACTTTTTGGAAACAAAACGGTAATGAGTTACTCAAAACTTACGAGAAGCTCGCGTGCAGAATTTGTCACGAAAGTTTTTGTCTTCTTGCTTTTGTGCATCTCCTCATACAAACGCTGATAATGAACTGAACCTCCTTCTTTGACCTCCTACACTAAATGATAGTAGTAGTTAGCAAAAACCTATTTATATCCTTTAACTACAAAATTTTGCTAAAGTTTACCATCCGGCGCAGGTGTTCCGCGAACCGAATGGAACCTCCTGTGTGGATAACAGCTCCAGGCTTCGAAGCTCTGTTGCTCTTCCGGCGTCAGACTTTTTTTTAAAATCTTCGTTGCTCCTTTAATTGGAATAATTTATTCTTTATACTCACGAACTACAATGCTTCAACTTTGGATGAAAGTTTTGATAATTTGTGTACTTACCATGCATCGCAAAGGGACTGCCATACCGGGAGACTTATTCCGGAAGGTGGAATATGACGAAAAGCCAAAATGTTCCCATTCGTTTTCACCATGGCCTTTTGTCGAAAATTATATAGTTGGCCACAAAGACGACGTTTTGCCACATTTGTGAAGGCTTTTCGAATCGTGCCTTTGGAAAGAGAGGGCACAAATTTGTGGTTAACCTGAAATCAATAAGAGAAATATGATATTTATAATTAATTTTAGGGAAAAACAACTAAATAAGATATAAAATATTTGATTCTATCTATACAAAAAAATCCTGGAACATCTCTTCTTTGACGTCCAATGGAACTTTATGCCACGTCGATACGCCAGATGGCAATTTGGTCAGCACTAGTTTGCTGATATCACGGACGATGGAGTCCGGGATAAAAGTAGTCCTGCAAATTAAAAAGAATTAGTACAAATATCAATTATAAAATAAAAGTTCATTAATGAACTTACGGTTTCCAAATGTCATCAACTGAAATCAATCGAGTGTATGTTGTATTAGGTAAATTCTCTACCCCGACTATAATGGGTGATCTCCTAGGCTGAGATGAGCTTGGGATATCCTGCGGGGGTGTCACAACTGTTCAAAGAAAGAAAACAAATGTTAGTAAATAAATAGTAAACATTTGAGATATAATATAGTAAACATTTTAACTAAATTACCCGGTGATGACGGATCAGGCCGTTCATTAGAACAATGTCGAGAATAAAGGGGTTTCATAGAATTGACTGGTGCTGAAGTTCCACTCGACGATGATGACTCAACAGTGGGTATGGATTTAGAACTAAACTCGTGTTCCATTCCGTGAACAATCTCTGTCAAGAATGTAAGTAATTAAAACACAAATTAGTCATGCTTAATCGCAAATATTTGCAGTTAATCAGCTGTTTTCGTGCAGTGAAAGTAAACACAACAACGAAAACAAAAAATATAAAAATAAAACTTGAAGCCAAAAGTACCTAGGCTTGGTTTCATCGAATTATCTTTGGGTAAAGAACCAGGTGGTATAAACATCGAAGTATTTTCCTTCAGTGGTGTCAAAGTCCCTGCTTTCAATGGTGCTGATATAGTCTGAGCTGCAACTAATGGTCTCAAAGTTCCCCCTGATGAGGGAACAAAATTAGGAGGTCAAGGCTTAGGTTCATGAGCAGGTGCCTTCCAAAGACATCTTTCTCGGTTAATCACAACCTACAGATTGAACAAATATAGCCACAGCTTCTCATCAATTAATTTCAAAGAGAAAAAAAGCTCAAAATAATTGTTCAAGTTGGAAAGAATCTCATTCAAGAATCAAGTATATATGCCTCATATTTGCAACATAACATTTCATTTACTCTAAGCTTCACCAACTTCTACATCATTACATTCAGCTTCTAGCACAATAGATTTATAAATTGTCAAAAGGAAATCTTCAAATATTAAAACTGAATTTTGTCAGCACAGTTTTACTAAATTATTCCATGATCTATTATATTTATAAATTAATTAAAATACTCCATAAGGATTTGATTACAATAATTGGACATGCTGGGTGCAGCAGAACTCTGGGCCATACCTATATGATTTATACAAAAATGGTATTATCTGCTATAAAACTCAGCATTGTTTAAGAAAAAATATTTCTGTTGTGTCTTAATAGTGGGGTATGACATGCTATTTGGACAGTTTGAAACTACACTTGTCAGCCAAAATATTTAAATATGACATAACGGCTAAAAATAAAAAAGCTTCTAAGATATATCTCATAATAGGAACTCTCCTAATGCTAAAGGAACATTAGTTTATCCAATTAACAGAAAAGATATACCATCACAGTTAATTATTGAAGTTTCAATTACAAAGTCTTATAAGAAAACACACCCAATCAAATTAATTTATTAGATTGAGTTTAAGGTCATAAAAACATATTAAAGTCCAGTTTATTCCACATGAGTCTAGCAACATAATGAAAGGAAATATGCTGAATATTAGACGTCAGTTCCATGGTTCCGCCACATCAATTAACATGTAAACTAGCTTTATAAAAGTAGTGATACCGACTATTGAGACTCAAAAAGTGGATTAAACAAAAACTATGAAAATAGTACAGAACTTGACCATAAAAGTGCATTTTGAAACATACTTATTTGATAAATGGTGCACTTGAGATGATCTTATGTAGTTGTAACTTTGATATCTTATGTAGTTGTGCAAGATCTATGTTTTCTTAATCATATTGCTAGAGATGATCTCAAGCTTAATTTTTTGGTTCATATGCTAAAGATGCATTGTAGGATTATATTTCAGGATAAAACAATACATACCCTCTCATTTCTTCTGCAGCAGAAAAGGAAGTGAAGCATGACATATATGTCATTGAAATAGATTCAGATGAAGAAGATGCGAGCAATGAAAGCTGTGAGGCTTCTCAATTTAGGTCATGGCTGAAAACTGCAATGAAGGATGACATTAACCGTGCAAGGGCTTCCCAACCATACTGTCTCTCTAACCTGCCAATTCCAGATGATGTTGTTGAACCAGACCAACAACCACCAGATGCTACCCTTATGAAAGCTCCTGAGAATCAGCCAGTAGGTATCTGAAATTTCCTAGTGTCACTATGCTATTTATGGGCTTGCTGATGAATAGTGTTCTATTCTCTCTTAAAAGAATTAAAATATGAATGTACATATTAGTTTGAATAGTCATTAATCAATATACAGACTTTGGTATGGTACCTTATGTGCCACAGTACAGTTCCTTATGTACTTGATTACTTGTTTACTTCTGATGCATGCTTAATGTTATATTGGCTTTTCTTCTTTTTGGTGTGTCATTAGTTGCAATTTCATAGATAACTTCTAACCCTTGTCCCTCCAAAAGAAATTTTTTAGAAAGAAATGGAATTGAAGCATTTTTCTTATTCATAGATTAGTGATGGAGTAACAATTGACGTTGTTGATGCGGTGGCAGATTCACATCCAAAATCGGATGCTAGTTCAGTTACAATTTTATTTCCTAATCTGACACCAAAGTTGCTTGTTGTGGGAAATGGAGTGCCACCTACCAGTAGTTACTTTTAGTATGATTTTTTACTTTATTTTATTTAGCTAAGATAAATTCAGTATTATGGCCATTTTAAATCTGACAGCTTTGACATACATTAGTTATCAGAAATCATTTAAGATATGCTACAAACAGCCATATTGGTTATCCTAAGTATTCTATAATCTTTAATTAGATGCACTGTTTCATAGAATACAGGTTTCCTACCACTTATCTGAAAAAAATTTGTGTACCAATTGTATGGTTCATTAAAGCCTTTAGACAACAGACGAGTATATAGTATTTCTATTTCTTTTAATATTTATCACTATTTCAGATACATTATTTGGAGCAAGAAGCACGAGTTATGATACTTAATTGCTATCATTAACCTTGAGTATATGATTATTCTCCAAATAACCCTGGTGTAGGATGCATTTGTGTTTCTTTGTGGTATCTTCGATCTAATCAAACTTTTTTTTTGTATTGCACTCTTGATAATTTCTAATTGGGTGCAATGTTACAAACAGACAATGATTGTTTACCAATTATATGGTTTCTTTTCTTTAGATGATAAAATTCTGCATCAGCATAAAAACATTTGGCATCGTTCTGGAACACATTAAATATTTTATATTGTGAAACTTGACATGTACTAACCATTAGCCTCAAGTGCACCATTTATCAAATAAGTATGTTTCAAAATGCATTTTTATGTTAGTTATTCCTAGTCGTAAGTAATAGCATGTATTTTATCATTTTATATTTATATCATATTAACATAAAATATGAGTTTTTTTTATATTTGAATCTTAGATATGTACATAATTTTAAATTATTATTGCATGCTATTTTTTATAATTGAATTTATTTAATTATACGAGTTTATATGATAAAAAATGAATTATTTAAATGCTCGAATTTAACAAACTTATATCTATATATAAGTTTATGATAAATTACAATAACTTTTCATCATCAATAAACAAACAATACATATATAACAAAATAATATATAGTGTATAAAGAAAGATGTAACAAAATTATATAGTGTCTAGCTGAAGGCAAAGTCTGTCTACCATATATTGAAACTTCAATATTATGTTGTTGCACATATAATTATATTATGCACGCGATACCCTAAACTCCTGTTGGATGTTCTTTAACCACATAAGTAAATGAAAAGAAAAAAAATAGAGCAGTTGATGGCTAGGGGTTAGCGGTCGGCGATGGCACTAACGCTTGGGCCTCGGGTTAAGGCTGTGTTTGACATGAATAGCGTATTAATAAGCGGATAGTGGTTTAAGAGCGGATTGAAATTTATTTAGCGGATAGCGGTTAATATTTAGTGGTTCGTTAAGGTGATAATAAAAAATATTTAATAAGTATGATGGTGAAATTAATTGATAATTATAAAATAATGTAAATAGACTTAATACATCAATATGATAAATCATTTAATTTATAATATATGTACTTTTTAAAAACTTGTTATGTGATTTATGATAATTAATTTAGAATAATCTTCTTAATTGACTGTACATGAATAAATAAAATATTTAAATTAAAAAATTATATTTACTAATGTCAATAATATTTAAAATGTTAATAAGTATTTATGATTATATGCATAGCTCAAACTTTAATAAAAGTTCTAAAAAGAAGGGTAAATTGGGTATAAAAGTTCAACCTCTATTTTTCATCCGCTATTAGGGGGCATAAGGTGAAAGATGGATGGGTGGTGTTAGTTAAATCATGTTTGGGTAAAAAAATTATAAGTCATATGGGGTTTGGAGGGGTGAGTCACACCTCCAAACCCCAAATATTTTATTCCACCAAATTGATGGAATTAAGAAAAATTAAACTTTTTAGACAAAACTACCCCTTTAAATAACTTTCTAAAATTATAATATAGTTCATTTAAAATGATATTCTTTCTTATATTATTTTGATTTATGATAGAAAAATATTTGACTTGAGTTTATTTGTTGGTTTTATTTTTTTTTCTATCTTATTTTATAATTATTTAGTACTTACATTTGTTTAACTTTTATTCATTCACATTTATTTTTTCTCGGACTAATTTTTTGTCATATTGAATGTTATCATAATATTTTTTTCAAATTAATTATTTTTTATTGAATTTTAGATAAATAATTATTTTTATGATCATTTTTATTTTAGCATATTAAAGNTAATTTTTTGTCATATTGAATGTTATCATAATATTTTTTTTCAAATTAATTATTTTTTATTAAATTTTAGATAAACAATTATTTTTATGATCATTTTTACTTTAGCATCTTAAAGTATTGTCATTTGAACAATATTTTTATTTATGTAATGATAATATTATTTTTTATTCTTTTTATATTTATCTATCATCTTCGATCTTTTTTAACTTTATTTCAAAAAAATAAAAAGATAAAAATATTATGAAAGAAACAAAATACATTGAGAGGAAAACAATACTAATGCTAAGAGAAAAAAATATATAAAGAGATATAAATAATAATAAATATATAAATATTATAATAATATTAATAATACCAATAGGCTCTCAAAATTTCTCTTTTGAACATTTGCCAAATTTGTCACTTCAATTGAAACTTTAAAATGAATTCTCAAACGACAAATGTCTTCTTCCCCCTAGATCCCCTATGCACTAGTGATTATACTCTTGAGTGACAAAAAGACTCAACTATAAATGATGAGGTGATCACTTTAGAAGGCTCCAAGTTGTTAACAACATAAATCAATGCACAACTCACACTATTTAATAAATAATGAATAACTATATGTACAAAATGATAAAAAATAATACATTCAAAACATTTTTGTCAATAAGTAAAATTATTAAAAATATGATTATTAACAATAATCCAATATAGAGAGGGAAAAACAATAAAGAGCTAAAAAATAGGAGATCTCACAACACATTAAAAGTTGTTATACAACTCAAGAATGTAATCTCAAACAACATAAGAATCAAGAGCTCTCACAATATATTAAGACTTCTTATATAACTTAAAAACAACTTTAGAAACAAAAGTAGTTGTTGCCACAACCTCTATGAAACCTTCAAAGCTCAAGGGATATCACGATCATCAATAACGAAGGTTTTCAAAAACAAGTTTGTCATTCCGAACTCGAACCTTGTTCTAGTACACATTATTGAAAAATATTGAATAAATTATTAATACTTAACTTTTAAAAGTATCAAACAAAATATTAAATATATTATTATTATTGAATAAAATGAATAATACTTATATGTACAAAATGATAAAGAAACAATACATTCAAAATATTTTTGCTAATAGGTAAAATTGTTAAAATATAATTATTAAAAACTATCCATCATTAGGCTTATACAATTATTTTGGTGAAAGAAAAGACAAATTTCATTAGAATCTTTAGTTAAAAAATAAAATTTATATCCATTATTTCAAAAAATAAAGAATGATTATATGTTCAAAATAATACATTTCAAAAAAAAATTGTCCTTCTCAACACCAAAGATGGCGAAACATATGAAAACCATGACATATACAATATATCATTATTGCAACCAATAGTCTCTCAAAATTTCTCTTTTGAACATTTGCGGAATTTGTCATTGAAACTTCAAAACAAATTCTCAAACGACAAATGCCCTTAGCACCCCTATGCACTAGTGATCCATACTCTTCACTTTCAAAAAAGCTCACAACTATAAATGATGAGGTGATTAATGCAGAAGTGAACAAGTTGTCTACAATTGAAGCCATTTCACATCTCACATTATTTAATAAATAAAGAATGACTATATGTACAAAATGATTAAAAAATACATTCAAAATATTTTCGCCAATAGGTAAAATTATTAAGAATATGATTATTAAAAATGATTCAATAGAGAGGGGAAAACAATAGAGACGGGAGGAGTCAAACAAATTGAAAAATAGAATATCTTACATCTCATTAAAAATTGTTATACAACTCAAGAATGTAGTCTCAAACACCTAAGGATTAAGAACTCTCGTAATATATCAAAACTTCTTATACAACTCTAGAACAACTTAAGAAATAAAAGTAGTTGTTGCCACAAACTCTATGTAATCTATAAAGCGCAAGTGATATCACGATCATTAATGGCAAGATTTTCAAAAACAACTTTGTTTTTCTGAACTCGAACCTTGTTTGCCTTATAACATCTCATGCAATATTCAGTTAAAAATAAAATTTATATCCATGATTACAGAAAATAAATAATGATTATATTTTCAAAACATTTCAAAAAACAAATTTGTCTTTCTAAACTCGAGCCTTGTTCGTGTTACAACAACCAACGACGATAATAAACGAAACACATGGAGATCATGACATATACAAAGGTTACCATTATTGCCACCAATAGTCTCTCAAAATTTCAATTTTGAACATTTGCGGAATTTGTCATTGAAAATTCAAAACGAATTCTCAAACGACAAATGTCCCTAGCATCTCTATGCACTAGTGATCCATACTATTCAATGATAAAAAAAATACATTCAACACATTTTTGCCAATAGATAAAATTATTAAAAGTATGATTATTAAAAATGATCCAATAGAGACAAAACATTTTTGCCAATAGTTAAAATTATTAAAAATATGATTATTAAAAATAATCCAATAGAGAGGAGATGATAAGAGTCAAACAAATTGAAAAATAAGAGATCTCATAGCCTATTAAAAATTGTTATACAAATCAAGAATGTAATTTCAAACAACATAAGTATCAAGAGTTCTAACAATATATACGAACTTCTTATACAACTCTAGAACAACTTAAGAAACAAAGCTCAAATAATATCACAATCATTACAAGTTTCCAAAAACAAGTTTGTCCTTTTGAACACGAGCATTTTTTGTTTTATAACATTTCCAACACAAGTAAACAACTAGTACAAAATAAACAATATTACAAAAATAGTGAATAAATTATTAATACTTACCTTTTTTAGTATGAAACAAAATATTAAAAATATTATTATTATTTATTACATAAAGAATGATTATATGTACAAAATGATAAAAAAACAATACATTCAAAACATTTTTGTTAATAGATAAAATAGTTAAAATATTATTATTTAAACTTATCCAATTATTAATTTATATAATTCTTTTGTTGAAAGAAAAATCAAATTTCATGCGAATATTCAATTAAAAATAAAATTTACATCCATAATTTCAGAAAATAAAGAATAAATATATATTTAAAATAATACACTTCAAGAAACAAATTTGTCATTTTGAACTCGAGTTTTGTTCACCTTATAACATCACCAAAAACGATAATAAGCGAAACATATGAAAATCATGACATATAAAAATGATACCATTATTGCCACCAATAATCTCATTTGAACCTTTGCGTAATTTGTCATTGAAATTTCAAAATAAATTTTCAAATGACAAATGCCCTTAGCGCCCCTATACACTAGTGATCCATATTCTTCATTGGCAAAAAGACTCACAACTATAAATGATGAGTTGATTACTCTACAACAGAAGCCAAATCGTAGCTCACATATTTAATAAATAAAGAATGACTATATGTACAAAATGATAAAAAAATACATTCAAAATTTTTTTATCAATATGTAAATTATTAAAAATATGTTTATTAAAAATGATCCAATAAAGAAGGGTAAAACAATACAGACGGGAATAATCAAACAAACTGAAAAATAAGAGATCATGTAGCATATTAAAAATTGTTATACAACTCAAGAATGTAGTCTTAAATAAACTAAGAATTAAGAACTCTAACAATATATCAAAACTTCTTATACAACTATAGATAACTTAAAAAACAAAACTAGTTGCCCCCACGAACTTTATGGAATCTCCAAAGCTCAAGTGATATCACGATTATCATTGATAAAGGTTTTCAAAAACAACTTTGTCCTTCTGAACTCGAGTTTTTTTGCCTTATAACATTTCCACCACAAGTAAGCAACTAATACAAAATAAACAATATTACAAAAATAGTGAATAAATTATTAATACTTACCTTTTTTAAGTATCAAACGAAATATTAAAAATATTATTATTATTTAATACATAAAAATTATTATTATTATTATGTACAAAATGATAAAAAAAATAATACATTCAAAACATTTTTGCCAATAGATAAAATTGTTAAAATATTATTATTTAAACTTATCCAATCATTAAGTTTATATAATTCTTTTGTTGAAAGAAAAATCAAATTTCATGCGAATCTTCAGTTAAAAATAAAATGTATATCCATGATTTCAAAAAATAAAGAATGATTATACGTTCAAAATAATACATTTCAAAAAACAAATTTGTCCTTTTGAACTCAGTCTTGTTCACCTTATAACAATACCAAAGATAATAATAAGCGAAACATATGAAAATAATGATGTACAAAGGAGACCATTATTGCCACCAATAGTCTCTCAAAATTTCTCATTTAAACCTTTACGTAATTTGTCATTAAAACATCAAAATGAATTCTCAAATAACAAATGCCCCTAGCTTCCCTAAACACTAGTGATTCATACTTTTCACTGGCAAAAAGACTCACAACTATAAATGATGAGGTGATTACTGTAGAAGTGTATAAGTTGTCTACAACAAAAGCCACATCGCAACTCACACTATTTAATAAATAAAGAATGACTATATATACAAAATGATAAAAAAATACATTTTAAATTTTTTTGCCAATAGGTAAAATTATTAAAAATATGATTATTAAAAATGACTCAGTAGAAGGAGAAAAATAATAGAGACATGAATAGTCAAACAAACTAAAAAATAGGAGATCTTGTAGCATACTAAAAATTATTATACAACTTAAGAATGTAACTTCTTATACGACTATAGACAACTTAAGAAACAAAAGTAGTTGCCCCACATATTTTATGGAATCTCCAAACTTCAAGTGATATCACGATCATCAATGATAAGGTTTTCAAAAACAAGTTTGTCCTTCTGAACTCGAGTCTTTTTTGCCTTATAAATTTCCACCACAAATAAGCAACTAGTACAAAATAAACAATATTATAAAAATAGTGAATAAATTATTAATACTTACCTTTTTTAAGTATCAAACGAAATATTAATTTTTTTTATTTAATATATAAAGAATGATTATTATGTACAAAATGATAAAAAACAATACATTCAAAATACTTTTGCCAATAGATAAAATTGTTAAAATATTATTATTTAAACTTATACAATCATTAAGTTTATATAATTCTTTTGTTGAAAGAAAAATCAAATTTCATGCGAATCTTCAGTTAAAAATAAAATTTATATCCATGATTTCAAAAAATAAAGGATTATATGTTCAAAATAATACATTTCAAAAAATAAATTTGTTGAATCTAGGATCCCGCGAGTATTTTGAATGATCACAAATTTGTAAGTGAACTCAGCCTGTACTGATGAACTTGTTGAGTTGATTTCTGTAACAGGATATATTCAAGTTCAGATGAGTGGTCGACCTGAGTTGAAGGAATGGACGACCAGTGCACGCGTAATTTATATCAGAAGAACTACATGTGTGCAGTGGGCGTCATAAGTATATGAAGCATTCGACCAGCATTAGGAGGAGTATACATGTAGAAGAGGGGATGAGGATGACCAGTCAACCAAAGATGAAGGAGGA
>LTAE01000781.1:9430-36809 GCA_001647135.1 Pontederia paniculata
GAGAGAGAGAGAGAGAGAGAGAGAGAGAGAGAGAGTAATCTGGTTTTCTTTAACGGGAAGTCCACGTTTCACGCATGTATCACTCTTGTTGTCACTATGACTTTTATGCCATTGCACTCGATATCTAACAAGCACTGGCCATGCAATCCAAAACCCCTATAAATAGTTCCACTGCATGCATCCTCATCGGCATCCCATTCCCTACTTCACTACATATATCCACAGCACTAATGGCGAGACGTAGCCGCACAAGGGCTCTGGCCTTCGCCTTTGTACTCCTCCTCGGCCTTCAGCTGGTCTCCGCCGCGAGGTCCTTAACTGGAGCCTACGCAGGAGGCGGAGGTGGCGGCGAAGGTGGCGGAGGTGGAGGCGGCTCAGGCAACGGTTCCGGCTATGGCTCTGGTTCTGGCTACGGTGAGGGATACGGTCAGGGCGCTGGTGCAGGGCATGCAGGAGGGTACGGCAGAGGCGGCGGCGGCGGAGGCGGCGGGGGCGAAGGAGGAGGCGCGGGCTCTGGCTACGGTTCCGGGTCCGGCTCAGGCTACGGCTCCGGTGTCGGCGGAGGTAGCGCCGGTGGGTATGGCAAGGGCGGAGGTGGTGGCGGCGGCGGCGGTGAAGGAGGCGGTGCAGGCTCTGGTTCCGGCTACGGATCTGGCTCCGGTTCAGGGTATGGTGCCGGTGCCGGTGGAGCTCATGGAGGAGGGTACGGAAGCGGTGGTGGCGGAGGTGGTGGCGGCTCCGGCTCCGGCTCGGGCTCCGGCTATGGATCTGGCTCTGGTTCCGGTTATGGTGGAGGAAATGGTCACTACTAAGCGTTTGAGCCTTCTCATATCATCGTCGAACAACACCCGTCTAGAACAATAAATCTTCATGTAACATCAATAAAAAATATCCATGGAGATGATAAATAAATGTAGAAGTGGTGGATTCGATTATTTGTGAACGGATGTAATCTCTCTCGTCATCTATGTGAAATAACAAAAAAAAAACAATTTTTATTCTACTCCCATCTTCCTTCATGCATGTTTGCACAGTTGCACATAATTAAACTTCTATTGTTAAAATATTCATATGTTATGCACTTAAATAATTCGGAGGATATCAATGGACGGGGAGTGGAGTTGTAAGAAAGAATGTCTCGAGTTCGAGCCCTGCTATATGCAGTAATTTCTTATTGAGAGTCTCACCCACCATAGTCAAATATTCGACCCGGGGTGACACAAATTAGTCGGGTGCTAATAATTCGGAGGATGCTTTGTTTTCCAAAAAAAGAAAAAGAACTCAGAGGACACAAAAGCAAACGGTCATGAAAACCAAGATCAATTTTTTTTGGATCATCAGAGACATAAACCTTAGAACCAATCCAACTTGACCTCACCTCCTCGAGAGTACTAGTGAACAGCTCTGTTACTTTTTAATCGCTCTGCTAGATCACGATTCACGAACTACAAAACATCGGTTTCTTGCTCTGTCAAAACAAAGCACAAAAGGGTTGAACCCAACAAAGTTTGAAAATGACTATATATTCATATTCTATAAAGGATTTTTATCAACTAATATACCAGTAGAAGGAATATAATTACTTAACACCTCGAGAGAGAGAACCACTGGAGAAGCTGAGAGAGAACCTCCACTGTGCCGGCGCCGGCGTCGGCTCCAAGCTAACAATGGCAAGATCCGGCGATGCTGCCACGGACCTTGTCGACACTGAAGACCAAAGCCACCTCTCAGACCACCCCTCACAACAGGTTCAGGCAAACCCGAAGAGAGCCCGTAACTCCATTTTAGATCAACGTACCAGCCAGAACAACTCATGGAACGGTCGTCCAGCCTTCTCTGAAGTGGCGAGCGGGAATCATCACGCCATTGCCGCCAACAACGAAGGTCAGCCAAGCGAGGAAGAATCAGTACTGGAGATCATGAACATGGTAGACAAAAGTGACAAGAAATGCCTGAAAATTCGGGTAACGGACGAGGAACTCCAGCGCTTTGCAGCTGACTGGAGGGATGCCATCATTGTCAAGCTGTTTGGCTGGTCAATAGGAGCGCTATCTCTGCAGGAAAAACTCTGCAAGCTATGGGCTCGAGTGGGAGACCTCACAGTTACAGACCTTCCGAATTCCTTCTTCATTGTCAAATTCATAGTTCCAGAGGATCATTCTTGGGCATTGACGGGGGGCCCTGGATTATCATGGGACATTTCCTGTCATTATGTGAATGGGAGCCGGGCTTCCAGCCCCTGACAGCTAAGATCTCGCGTATGGCTGCCTGGGTACGAATCCTAGACCTACCAGTGGAGCTCATGAATCGCACTGTCCTCCGACGGGTGGGCTATGGCATCGGTAAGCTCCTACGTTTTGATAAGTTCTCTGCAAGTGGTGCTCGGGATAATTTCGCAAAGCTTTGTGTGGAGCTCGACCTGGACGACCCACTGGCGAAGACAATAGAAATCCGCGGCAGCACCTACAATATCCGTTATGAAGGAGTAGAGAATCTCTGCTTCCGCTGTGGACGCATTGGTCATGAGAAACAAGCTTGCCCCCAAGATCTAACAACCACACACGCAGGGATGCCAACCCCAACGGAGCCTGCAAATCCCTCAAGCAAGCAAGCACCGGTAGCCCCTGAGGAGGGAGACGAGTACGGCCCTTGGCTCACTGTCCCAAGAAGGCGCCATAAGTCACAAGTCAAGGGGACATCGCAGACATCTCAGCCTTCACAACACACACCCCAAGCAAATAACGAGGTGATTCATTTAATGACAGCGGCGCACATTAATAAAAAGACAGCACCAAATGAATCATCGTACGCACACACCCCCCAATATCCAAGGAACATCACAGTCACACAGCCTGACACCAACCCCCAGAGCCAATCCACTGTCCACAAACCTCAAAAACCCCACCTCGTACCTCGAAAACCACCAGTACTTCCAACGACCAACAGACCCCAACAGCCATATTGAAACCCCCCACATCAAAACCTTTTACCTCTTTCCTCGTCCCATCAACCACGTCCCACATTCCTGGAAACACTGTTAACACCCCTCACACATCCAGCCATACCTCAGTAAAGCTCTACACGCAGCAAATACAGGCTACACCACATGACAACTTAACAAGCCAGCAACCTCCCAAGGACCACATAAGCCAAGATGAAGCAGGAGACGTTACATTTGTAGATGCTTGGGACAACCCTCCTTCACCAACTCCTCGTCACGATGAGAGCTTGAGGGACAACCTCTCAGAGTCAATGGTACTTGCCGCACCTGAGCATCATGCAGATCCCCTGGAGCATCATGAAGATCCTCCGAGATCTCAATAATAAGCAACTTAGCACCCCTCCGCTCATGGTTTTAATTATGCGTATTATGTCTTGGAACTGCCGCGGCGCGGGAAGTAGATCCTTTCTGCGCACCATCAAAGAATACATTAGATTAGAGCATCCGGACATAATCATCATCCAAGAACCAAAAATAAGCGGACGAACTGCGGACAAGGTCTGCAGCAAACTAAAAGGCTTCAGTACGACACGTGTAGAAGCCCAAGGCTTCGCCGGAGGCATATGGATTTTGTGGCGCTCGCCAGATGTCACTTTAAAAGTCTTGAAACAACATCCACAAGCACTGCACTGCGAGATAGGCTCAGATCAAGCAGCTTGGCAACTAACAGCTGTTTATGCCAGCCCTCAAGCTCACAGCAGAAGGGACTTATGGAAACTGCTGCGGGATTTACTTCCTTCGACACCAAGAATGCCTTGGCTCCTTATAGGTGATTTTAACGAGGTATTGGAGGCCTCAGAGAAAGTCGGAGGGAACCCGATCAACACTACATCAGTAGGCCTGTTCCGGGAAGCGATCGACGACTGTGGTCTTATAGATCTTGGATCTTCAGGCCCAAGATTCACTTGGAAAGGGCGACTAAGGAACGAGATCCAGCTCTTAGAACGGCTTGACCGAGCTCTCAGCAACTCGACGTGGCGCACCTCCTTCCCTGAAGCCGCAGTAAAGGTCCTCCCACTTCTCAGATCATATCACCACCCGATTCTGCTCGACACAGCCTCCACGCCAAAAATAGTTAAACAACGACCTTTCAGATATCTAGCAGCTTGGCACACTCACCCCTCCTTTCACGCACTTCTGCAGAATGCCTGGTCCAACTCAAATGCCTTTGCATAAAACCTCCAAAGGTTTCAAGTAAAGGTTACAGAATGGAACAAATCTTCATTCGGACACATCACTGTCAGGAAGAAAAACATCATAGCAAGGCTGAAAGGTATACAGACAGCGCTCCACCGGAAACATAATCCACATCTTCAACGACTAGAAAACACATTACTAGCTGATCTAGAGGCCGCACTAACTCAAGAAGAATTGTTATGGTATCAAAAATCCCGCTGTCAATGGGTCCAATTCGGAGACAGGAATACCAAGTATTTCCATACATGTGCTGTTGTCAAGCGAAAGAGAATACACATCAAATACCTTAGAGATCATTTAGGCACCTGGATAGAAGACCAAGCAGAACTTAAGCAGCTGGCCCTCGACCACTTCAAAAGGTTATACTCAGAAGAGAGCCACAACCCATCTGCCCATAAATTGCCAAGGTGCTTTCCGGAACTACAAGCCTCTAAACTATCAGAGGCCGGTAAGAAATTATCTGCACAGGAAATCAGACTTGCAATGTTCAGCATGGATCCGTTCAAAGCACCGGGACCAGACGACTATCAAGCGACCTTCTATCAACATAACTGGGCTACTGTGGGACAATCAGTAGTGGACTTCGCAACCAGAATCTTTGAGAACAAAGAGAGTATACCCAGCTTCAATAGCACACACATCGTACTCGTACCAAAGAAGGAAAATCCTGAGTCCATGAATGAATTCAGACCGATTAGTCTATGCAATATATCATACAAGCTTATAACCAAAATCATATCCTTAAGGTTAAAAAGCATACTGCAGGAGCTAATAGCTAGGGCCACATCAAGTAAGTTTTATTCCTGGCAGATCAATTCATGAGAATGTGGTAATTGCGCAGGAAATGGTGCACACAATGGGGAAGATGAGTGGCAAGTCCCAATTCTTATCTATCAAGGTGGATCTAGAGAAGACTTTTGACAGACCCAACTGGTCATTTATTGTGGACACCCTCGAAGCAACTGGACTTCCGGAATGTCTCAAGCAACTCATTATATCCTGTATATCTTCATCATCAATGCAAGTACTCTGGAACGACAATGAAACTGAACCTTTCCAACCAAGAAGAGGCGTTCGCCAAGGCTGCCCCTTATCACCGTACCTCTTCGTACTCTATATAGAAAGGTTGGCACACCTCATACAAAGTACTGTGAACAGCGGCTGCTGAAAGGCAATGCGAGGAGGTACGAATGGTCCCCCCATATCTCACTTATTCTTTGCAGATGACATTCTGCTCTTTGCAGAAGCCTCCCCCCAGCAACTTATCACAATTATGGACATTCTCAAGGAATTCTCTATGGCATCTGGGCAGAGAATCAATGCACAAAAAACCAGCATCTTTTTCTCTAAGTCAGTACCGCAAGAGATGAGGCAGCACCTGCTCGGTATATGTAACTATCGCGAGGCAACCAACCTTGGCAAATATTTAGGCGTGCCAATTGTGCATGGTCGATTGCGCAAATCACATTTTCAGGGCATATTATCCAGAATGCGAGCAAGAATATCTGATTGGGCCGCATCAACTCTATCAATGGCAGGGAGAACGACACTGATTAAATCCTCCCTCCAATCCATTCCATCACACCTAACGCATATAATGCTCATCCCAAAAGGTGTCATATGCGAAATGGAGAAAATACAACGTTCTTTTCTTTGGGGTCACTCAACCAACACAAGGAAAATACATCTAGTCGCATGGGACGTAATCACACAACCGAAAGCAAATGGCGGCTTGGGTCTGCGCAACTTGGAGCTCATGAACATCAGTCTAATAGCTAAACTCGGTTGGACTTTATTCACAAGCCAAGATCCTCTATGGGTCCAAGTCCTCAAAGGGAAATATGCTTCAAGAGTAGGAAGGGGAAAACATCTAGCTCACATCCATGGGGACTCCTGGCTTTGGAGAGGCCTACAACAGGCTTGGAACCGAGTCTCCGACGCAGCTTGCTGGAACGTTGGATCAGGCCGTCGAGCTCTATTTTGGACAGAATGCTGGTCAAGGCAATTGGGCATACTCGCTCGACACGCCCCTCACCCCCTCCCGGAGTCTTTCGACGTGGCACATGTTTCGTCATTAGTCGATAGTTCCAGAGACTGGGACTGGGGAGTCCTATCAGAATTTCTGCCTGAAGATAAATTGTCTACCCTACATAGCATCACACCACCAGATAGAGAAGGAGCGCAAGATACTTTATATTGGCCTCTTGAAGCCTCAGGTACCTATAGCGTCCGTTCTGCTTACAATAGCCTTGCAGAACCATCATGGAGACAACGAGACACATCCTGGCATAAAATTTGGCGCTGGCATGGGCCACAAAGAATGCAGAATTTTCTATGGCTATGTCTACACAACAAAATACTAACAAATGACCAGCGATTCAAACGATCCTTGGCAACAACCCCCGACTGCCCCAGCTGCCGAGGAATTCCTGAAACTGTCATTCATGTCTTAAGGGATTGCAACTTAGCCAAAAAGGTGTGGTCATCCTTAGTCCCAAGAACAACTTTGAGTAGCTTCTTCAACACCCCCATGAAGGATTGGCTAATCTCTAATCTCCAAACCAATGCATTGTTTGAGCCAGAGGTCAAATGGAGTTCAATCTTTGGCACTACCTGTTGGTGGCTTTGGAAATGGCGATGCAACGCTGTCTTTGATCCGCAAACCTCAGCTCCTCGCGACAAAACCCATTTCATCCTTCAGGCATCAGCAGACTTAGAATTAGCTCGCCGTTGGGAACTCTGGCTTCACAAGACACCTAACCAAGAGCCCTCGAACCTCTGGAAAGCACCAGAAGCAAGATGGATAAAATGCAATGTGGACGCATGCTTTAACTCTTCCCCGCATCAAGCACCATCAGCTAGCGCAGGCATTGTTATCAGGGATGCAAATGGAGACTGGATGCTAGGCTCGATAAGTAAATTCACGACACTTTCATGTCTAGAAGCAGAACTCTTGGCGATAAAACAAGGAGTCAACTTACTACTAAGGAAACATCACTCAAATGTCATCATCGAATCAGACTCTTTAGAAGCCATAAACCTCCTCAACAACTCCCTCCCAGTGAGCCCTCACCTGCAGAATCTAACTGAAGAAATTCAGATGGATATCTCACGCTTATCACAAGGTGCAAACATACGTCTCTCTCATGTTCTAAGGGAGGCGAACACCACAGCTGATTGGCTCGCCCATCTCGCGATGATTGGTAGTCTGGAGAGTCAAGAACTAAGGTCACCACCGGCCAGTGTAGGTCGCTTTCTTTTTGGCGACATTGTTGGGTTAAGTGTACCCACTCTTTATTTTTAACTTCTTAATGTAACCAGGCATTCTGCCTCTTCTTTCACCGAAAAAAATATTCTGTAACGCAACTGGCCACTTTAATGACTGGATGTTTCATATAAATTTTATATTTGTTTTAAAATTTTAATAAAGGCGCTATCGTAAAATATAAAATATACAATAGATTTAATAATTTATAACAAATTCTTTAAGAAAGAAATATATTATATCCATCGTAGATCAAATATTTTACAATAGATAAAAAAATAATATAATATTACCAAATTAAGTAGATAGTCCCTTCATTATTTTTTCTATTTTATTATTAGATTTTATGCATTTTATTTAAAAAAGCTTCCCACCATGTAAGATATAATCAATTTGTTTCTAAATCCACTTCAAGACAAAAGTGTCCCAAGATTAGTGTGTGCTTTGCAGCATTACTTAGACTAACAAGATATGACGAGAACAGCACATGGAACAGAAACTTAATCCAAGTTGGGATATACCACCAAACTATCAACAAGAGTTAACAATAAGTCTCAGTAAATGGCCAGATAAAATAAACCAAGAAAGAAAAGAACTTGGTCAAGCAAGCAGCTATCAAGTCTTGATGCCTCAACATGTCCCAAAAATACTCGGAAGAAACTTCTTGAAGTACCTATGAAGAAACAAGCAACAGATGCAGTAGCCGCTGCTGACAGAGAAACTTGGCTGTATGCGCACTGAAGCAAGCTCCTAAGCTACCAGCATTCCCCAGATTTGTTACTACTGTGAACATGACATTTCATCATTTCATAAGCACAAAGGTATAATATTAGAATGTAACAGGACGTATAAGACAAGAGGTGACATCATGTCAGGAAAAATTAAAGATCACCAATCTTTCCCAAATGTGACTACGAGGCACAAAATCATTACATAGTTAAGCATGGGATTATGGTTAAGGAGCATGATTGGCGGAAGGGCACTTCAGGAATGCACTATGACAAGTTCATTAGTCATGAATGATATAAAATTATTAGACAACAGATAAGCAAACATTATTAAAGGTAAAGCGTTTAACTTAAAGTAGTATCTGAGATCCACAGCTTCGTGATGTGACAAAACAATACAAATAACTGTGACACACATAGAAATCTTATGGTTTTAATATATCTGGACTACTGATGTAATTGTTAACAAAAAATTCTCCTCAAGTACTATATCTGCAAAATATAAACTTGGAAGTTTTAACAGGTAAAGCTTATACCTCTTAGAGAAAGTGCATTTGATGATAAAACAAGTAGGTCAATGATGAAAAGTGTCGAAGGTGGAAATTCCCAGACCTACACATTGTACAAAGAAGTCCAGGATGAAAAGTGCACACAACTCAAATGTTAAAATCAGAAAAGATTCAATCTGAACTAAAAGTGACTAAAGAAAAGGAAATAAATAAATGGGAAAGAATGCATACCATCATTGTTATGAGAAATAATTTGAAGTAGCTGGATACAAGAATGGCCAAGATAATCCCTTTGCATCTAGGAAATGACAAATATCATTTGATTGATGAGACTATTGGAATAATAGGGTTTGAAATTATCACATTATTTTGAGACATTAACATTTCATACTAAGTGCTAAAAAAATCATATTTTGATGTCATAAACTAACCTTTTTGACAGGAAATATTCGAAGCATAAATGAATCTTATCACTAACCAAACTAATATTTCAAATGTTCAACTTCCAAACGCGATAGCAAATAAGGTAATGCCTAGAGGCTCCTCACAAAGTCATTGCACTAAATATTTACAACAATTATCATGAACTAAAATAACATTATCCTTTTTAATGGATGAGAAGAATCCCTACAGCAGAAGAAATGGCAAAAAGAGAAATTACATAGAAAAAGATATAATTGCAAAAACAGTAAAACCAGCAAATTGTCAACCTTGTAAGATTCAATGATGAATGGAGCAAGAGCCTCATCCCAATAAGCAAGAACGATATAGATACCAAATTTGGCAAAATAATGCCAAGTAGCAGTGCCTGTAATATACATTTTGAAAACAGAACATGGAATTGGTAGAGGGAAGTCATAAAGACATAAAGGATAAAAAACAGAACTACATCAACTCTCCCACCTTTCCACATGTCCAAAGTGACACTAGAATACTCCTTGATGAAATCCATTCAGTAGCATTCAGGAGATAAAATCTATCTTAAATTGTTAATTTTCTAAAGTTAAGATCTCAGGCGAAATTGCATAATTAATACTTTGCAAAGAAAGTTATGCTTGAAGGATACACGCATCTACGAGAAAATAAAGCAGACTTGTCTTCCATAGTAAATCCTGCAAATTAGAAGACAGCAGCATGTATAAGTAAATTCCACTGCTTTTGCACCAGCAACGGGGAAAATGTTTACAGGGAGACATCAGTGCACAAAGTCCGAAAATGATCAACATGCTTACTTTGGTGTCGCCAGCTCCAACGTTCAGCATATTAAACAACAAATGCCGATAAGCCTTTGTCTTGTGTAGGATCAAATCAATCAGAATAATCTGTTTGGAGAATTAATATGATAGAAGTTACCAGAGACAGTTTATGTGAACTAAAATAAATAAGAAAACACCTACAAACGAGTTTGGCAATCAACCATAGGCATCAGGAGTTTCACGATTTAGCTTCGGATTACCCATGAGAGGATATCCTCTGTGCTATAAGATTGACATATCGTTAACATCAGAACCAACTCATTCTGAACTTACTAACCAACATGAGTGATCCATTTAACGATTTAAGAAATAAACTAAAAATCCTGTGATACTAACATCATGTTAGAGGAAGCAAGATTTTGGAACACTTCAAGGTCAAAGGCAGTGGTGGACAATAAAAAGAAGGCATTTTTCCACCTTACCATGAACTCGCATTCGATGTACGGATCCGCCACTGCCTTGCAGTTGTCCTGCAGAGAAAATTAATGATTGCAGCGACCACCCATTGCTCGCATGAACACTGTATGTAAGGAAGTGGAGTTTCTCTTACGCATTTCGTCAAACGGATGTTGCCCGGGGAGTATTGTATGTACAACTCTGTCACCGGCCGTCCGCAGTTGATGCAACAAAAACGCTGCTGCTCCTCCGCCATTTTCTTCTCCAGCCGGTGCTCCACTTCGATCGAAGTCAGCAGAAATCAACGGATCGCCCACATGCCCAAAAAAAGAGATGGAAATATTTTGACTAAACAAGTAGGAAGCGGAAAGATGGGAAAGATAAATACTCCCAACTTTTACTCAATATCTTGTTTTCATTTAACTTATTTTCTTCAATTTTTATCGAGTACAATATAATTATTTTCATTAATAATCCTTATAATAAAAAGAGCATTTTTATATTCAATATCTTCTTAATCTCGTGATATTTTTTGTAATTTGATTAACTTTTGAGAAAAAAAAGTTTAATTATGTGAGTAGTAAAAAGATTTTCAAAAGAATTGGTTTTAATTTCGTAATACGTTATAGTAGACTATTAATTATGTATTTAAAGTAATCATAAAAACCAATTTTATTTGATGTTACATACATATAATATTATATGATATATTTTTATTATAATTATGATTTAGAAAATATATTGAACGCACTCATCTAATAAAATAAAAAAGATCCGTTCTAAGCAATGAAAGACTAGTAGTACCCATAAAGTTGAATGACATTTATCTAAGGAAAAAATAGATGATAAGATAATTATTCAAATTAAAGTTAGATGATTATAAGTGAAAATTTATCTTTAAAAATTATGTCAGAAAAAAAATTTGAAGTAAGATATTTAAAAAAAGAACAATTATCATTATTTAATTGTTCAAAGAAAAAAAAATTAAAATAAACTATGTGTTGGGAAATGCGAAGAATTAGAATAAAAAGATCACAAGAAATACAGAAAAACACACACAGATTTTACGTGGTTTGGAAATGGATCTCCTACGTCCACGATCGTTCAAAGAGTTTTTCACTATGTTAATGTTCAAAACTACCAGAGTACATAACCGTTCTAAATATAACATATATATGATGGAGCTAGGACAACCATCCATAAAATAATGAAATTACATATATACCCCTAGAAAAAAGTTTCTTGAGGGCTCCGTCTCCGAGCCCCCGACCTTCCGAGCAAGGGGGCACTGCCCTCCTACAACTCCCCGTCAACTCAGCGTCGAGTTGGATCGACGACAGTAGAAATTGAATTATCAATCTCCATCTGCTATCTCTAACACTATGCAAATATGGGACCATACGAGAGTGAAAAAGATTAAAAAATAGTTTATCTACGACTACCAATAATTTTCTTTCATCAGTCAAAACATTTTTTTTTGGTTTGGTTAAAATTTTCTAATTAGTGAATGACGAATTGTTTTCCAAGTAGCAATTTGACTGCTATGGCACAAATGTAATTTCGTGGCGATGAGAGCGATTAGGTTATAACCCAAAGGCAAAGACGCGCCCAATTAGGAGAATAAAATTTCAAATCGCACTCCCAACTGCCACAATTTTCCTCCGGCTCTCTTTTTTTCTCCTCATTTTTTTTAGGGCAAACGCTCTCTTCTCTTCGTCGTGTGGTGTGACATCTCCAAATCGAGCGCTCTCTTCCACTTCCTCCCTCTCCACTTGCGCTGCAAGGTTTGCTCCTCCTCCCGTTGCTCGTAAATTTCTCCCTTTTTTTGTCAAATTCTCGCTTGATTACGGTCTCGATTCAACAGCAACGATCGCGTCCATTAATTTCTGCATTTTTTGTTCGATTTTTTTGCAGTGTTTTCGATCGAGAATGGGTCAGATCCAGTACTCTGACAAGTACTTCGACGACACCTACGAGTACAGGTTCTTCCCTTTCTCTCTCTCCCCCCTTTTTTTTCTTCCTTCAATTCGAAACCCTAATCGGACGGCAAACCTGATCGATTCGTCCGCCGGGGCTTGCTTGCAGGCACGTCGTACTGCCGCCAGAGGTCGCGAAGATGCTGCCTAAGAACCGACTCCTTTCCGAGGTGCACTCGAGCCCTAGTTCATTTTTTTTCCAAATTGAGTTTGGTATTGCTTTCAGATTTCACATTTTTTCCTCTCTGTCTCCGCAGGCGGAGTGGAGAGCGATCGGGGTGCAGCAGAGCAGGGGGTGGGTGCACTACGCCATCCACCGTCCGGAGCCCCACATCATGCTCTTCCGCCGGCCGCTCAACTTCCAGCAGCAGCAGGAGAGCCAGGCGGCCGTCGCCGCCGGCCAGATGGTGCCGAAATGAACGACCTGCGAGTTGATAGCGGCGGCGCACGGAGTCCACTTCTTATCTCTGGTGGTGTGTGGATGATGTGTTTGGTTGTTTATGCTTTGTTCAAGTTTCTATTGCAGAACTAAATGACTCGTTGGTTCTCTCTGTTTAAGGTTCGTAATTAGTTGGTAAATACTTAATATTAGTAAACATCTTGGATTTTATACCGCATCGATAAAACATTATGTTCCATACTTTTATGTGATTGTTGATTGCTGTTGTTCCATGTTTCCTCTCTCTGTTGAAGTCATCATCATTTGCTCTTGGGATCTTTGTAAGGAAAAGAAAGAAATGGGATTTGTAAACTCTGCATCATGATCCCTCTGAAATTATCTGATTGCCTGATCGTTATGTCCTGTTTCTTTCTGATTGTGATGTTCTACATCTTGTTCACTTTACAAATGTGGTTAATTATCAGACTGTTTCTGCAATCTGCTCTATGATTGGTCACCCTTTGAACTGAGACTACTTGGGAGGGGTCCTAACTGGAATGATTTTTTTTGGATACTCGCTCGGGCCCCAGTATATAGGGTCTTGAGTTGAGGCGAAATGATCGAATTGACGATTTCGAAGTTCGAACTCGGGACTACTAGCTTTCGATCTTTCAATTCGGATCATAAATCTATTAATCATTTGGTAAGGTTGTATTATATCTGGCTCATTTTTTGCGATGATCTCGAGTATGATTCTCGTGGAGATGTGTGATTTATTTCTGCATGTATACTCAGGGTGCAACACTAATGGTGATTGTAAAAAAATCTAAAGATGGCAACATGTGTGTGTGTGGGGTATATGGTATCTAGAGTGATACAAATTAGTTGAATAATATTTCGAAAATTATAGTGAGAATAAAAGAAAGCATGCTCGCTAGTGAATCCAAAACAAGACATGAGGTCACTAATGAATACAGCACAAGACATGAGGAGGTCAAGGGCCTCTAATACAAAGCAAGAAAATAAAAGTGAATCCAATATGTTTTGACTCACATACCGGACCAAAAAAAAAACATTCCGAAAAAAGAAATCTTTTGATTCAAGAAAAGGTTGTTGTTGCAAGGTTGTCATTGCAGCACAAATTTTCTCGGGCCGTTGCGATCAAGTGAATTCGGAGGAGTACATAATATACAGAGACGGAAATTGATTTGTAAATTTAAACCTCTCCGCGTGTAACACTTCAAATCAAAAAAGTCATTTTTGTTAATCAAGATTGGTTGACACAATTGATTAACGGGATCGTGTTCTAAGAGGACGGAAGATAGTAGCCACGGACTCGATATTCAGGTAGACCATTTTGATCAGGATTTATGTGCCGGCGCTGCCACCATCTTGCGACGCCAACGGTTCGGACTTTTGAGCGAGGAGCGAGGGTGGCAGATCATTTCGCGTTTCATCTCCTCTTATCATATCAAGATTTGGAGGAACTACCGAAAAAAAGAACACCAAGACTTGGAGGTAACAGGTACTAATTTTCCATGTTTCTTATAGTGCTGAAATCTTACATCTCCGGGCGTACTTTTCGATTGCTGGAAATTTCCCTAAAAGTTTAACGATGTGAATAACATTTACGTTAATACGATTCCCATGTGATCCATCTGGATCATTATTTTGATGATCAGGCAGTTCAAAGGAAGGGAAATTATGATGTCGATTTGGTGATGAAATATTTAATAAGAATGATTAATCTTGGGGCATTGATTGTTTGCAACGGTAAAAAACAGTCATAAAAGTTGATCTTTTTATTTTCGAATTTAGATCACTCTATTATTTAAGGATTTTAAGGAATCCTCATAAAAATTTTACATTACTTTGTTTGGTTGTGTCGCACTTAGCAATATAACATTCTCGTCGGAATGAGATTCCTATGATCTATAAGAATCTCATTCTCTCCAATATTTATGCCAATCTAACATTACACGCTCAATGCTTATATTTAAAGTTAATATATATTTTTCTTTAACTCCACAAACGTACTAAATAAAATACCATAATCTTAACTTTTAAGGAATATGATTAACATAAAATATATTCCTAGGAATTCAAATATTACTATCAATGTTATAAAGTATGAACCAAACACACCCTATATTCCATGTAATCTCAAACTCAAACTAGTAAAAAATTCAATGATTATTTTCAGTTTCCTTCGGTACACTATGACATATTTATTAACATAGTCTATCAACTATATTATTATTCATTTAGCACTTTTAAACTTATTTAATAATAATATTTAATTTCAAAAGTAA
Organism: Pontederia paniculata; assembly: GCA_001647135.1. Taxonomy (NCBI): domain Eukaryota; kingdom Viridiplantae; phylum Streptophyta; class Magnoliopsida; order Commelinales; family Pontederiaceae; genus Pontederia; species Pontederia paniculata. The sequence goes on from LTAE01000781.1 coordinate 24,450, forward strand.
AATTTAATATTTTTTATTTTTTTTTAAATTATTAAAATTTTATTTTATCCTTCTTAAATTAATTGATCAAAGACAAATAGTCTTAATTTTGTTTAAGAATATAAATTGAAAAACTTGGAGTTGAATCTTAAATATACTTAGAATTATGAGAAAATTTATATTATTAAATAAGAATCTAAAAAAATAATTTAACAAGGTTAAAATAGTAATTCAATAATTTTTTAAAAAATAGTATAAAAGATAATAATATTTTTTTTGGGTTAAATATTGCTATTCTAAAAATTTAAAGATGCAAAATGAATAATAATATAGTTCAAGAGTAAGAGTTATATTGATATATATATATACTCTCTAAAAAATGGAATTAATCCAAAATTCAATGACAAGGGCGTAATTTTTCTGAATTATGAGGGCATTTCGTATTTCTTTAGGGCGAAAAAAAATTAATTTTGATCGGACCGGTCCGATGATCTGATGGTCAACAATTCTCCTGCAGAATCAAATAAATGAGGCAGATCGTTTCCTTCTCTTCGTCGTTTCTTTCCTTCTGCTCCCTTTCGCACAGACACACCGGCCGTCACTTCCAGGAGAGGTCCGGCCAGCAGTATTCCGACGACGACGAGGTCATCGGACAGACGACGCAAACGCGTGGGCGTAGGAACCGCCGGCCATCGCGGACAGATTTCAACGAAACAGGAGCCCTTTTCGCCGGCGCACAGGAACGAATCCGATCACTGCTCACCGCTCACCGGATTCGTCTCGCCATTGCTTCCAGTAAGTAAATTTAGATTATAGGGATGGTTTAGTTTATGACTCTCTGAGGGATTTGATTTCATTTCTCTTTGAACAGAGTTGTTCCGCCGGATCCGTGTTCGAGGCTTGTGAGGTGGCCGGACGTTGTAGCCATCGCTGCCGGAGAAGACAACCGGAGAGCGAACACATATGTAGAGGTAACACCTTGGCTGAATCACCGTCTAAAATAACACATAGAAGCATGCGTGTAGTTAGACGAATTAAGGGACTGCTGGAGTAAATTTGGGACTAATAATTGTTGCGGATATGAGACGAGAGAGAGAAAAGTTCGCACACAGAAGAAGAAGACACGAGATTTACGAGGTTAACCCTTAACTGGGCTACGTCCTCCGTTGGCGGCTAAGAGTTTCTTTGATGGAAAAATAACATATGATTACATAACTCAAAACCTAAGGAGTTTATATAGGGACTCCCTATACAAATTAGGAAACAAAATCTCTAGAACTATCTAGGTTTCGGGAGCTCCATCACCGAGCCCTCGCAGGGGGATCCCCTTGGATCCCCCTAGACCCTCCGTATGGGACAGGCGGCTTCGCCGCCCCAATTATTCGAGCGAGACCTCCGTATGGGTCGAGCGGCTTCGCCGCCCCAATTATTCGAGCGGCTGTGATGCACTGGGAGACATGTAGGGTTGATCACTGGGTTAAGATTCAAGGTGTTATCAACAATAATAATAGTATGATAGGAATTAGGAAGATGGCTAACTCTTATTTAGTGCTTGGGTTGAAGATAAATTACCTGTTTAATGGACCAATTAACACAAAGAGTACTTTAATTAATTAATCTATCAGATAAGATCTAAATAAGGCTGATATGAAGCACATGAATACTTTAAACTGGATTAATCTGCATTGTGATAATTATTATGCACTTAAAATTGGTTAGTTAGTATATTTTTGAATTCATAGCTAACAAGATGTTAATTAAATATATTTGCGATTGATACCTAAATTAGAACCTAATGGTTACTTAAGTTTTATTTAAATTCGGATCATTAGAGTTAAAGGCCTTAGGTAATAACATGATAGGACTAGTTTCATAATCATAGTATGTTCTTATTCATCGTCATGATATTGACCAAGAGTAGAAATTTGCACATGAACCCAAATCTTCATTTTCCATCTATTTCCATGGACTAACCAAGAGCAAAAAACTGCAGTGTCCATTCTCAGTAAAATGGTTAAATTGTCGAGAGATGTTGAAACAATTTATGATTTTATTTCTCTGGCATAGTCATTACGTTTTCTTAGTATGCACATAAGTTGGAACTTGGAAGTGTATTGGATGTTGTTGTTTACACCATTAATAGATCCCTAAACCTTTTTTTTTTGCATTTTTCCCTTTCTGTTTGCAGCAAAAGTATAATTAAATTAATCTTGGACCATGCTGCTTATTGGCAAGACCTCAAAGACATACTACGAAATCTTGTCAGTTTCAGAAGATGCAAGCTATTATGAGATCCGGGGGAGTTACAAGGCTGCTGTGTTGAATTCTCATCCCGACAAAACTCAGAGCAGAAGACATGAATCTAAGGCTGAGCATGATCTACCACAAGATTTCCTAGATGTACAGAGAGCATGGGAGGTTCTTTCTGACTCCAAGTCGAGAGAAAACTACGATAAGGAGTTGCAGAAATTCAGAGAAGAATTCATTGTTGTGGCCTATGAAGTTGAACTAGCAGATATGATGATCCAGTCTTCAGATGGCATCCGAGATCTCTGCTATCAGTGCAGATGTGGTGACTTCTTCTCGATTTCTTCCTCGGAATTGAGAGAGCTGGGAGTTTCAGTGGATGAAAATGAAGAAATCGTAGTGGATGCATCCACAAATTCGGCAACCTCTGTCATTCTTCCTTGTGGCTCTTGTTCACTTAAATTACGATTGGTTATAGAATGAGTTTTCGAATTCTTTGTTACCTGAGCTGGGATGTTTCTTTATATTTCATCGACCTATACTCTTTCTATCAACAAAGTTCAAACAAACATCTACAAGCTCGGGATTTTATTATTCTTGGATTCTTTTGGATGTTTAAAAAGCATGGATGAAAGCCTCGTAGACTCCAAGTCGAGAGAAAACTACGATAAGGAGTTGCAGAAATTCAGAGAAGAATTCATTGTTGTGGCCTATGAAGTTGAACTAGCAGATATGATGATCCAGTCTTCAGATGGCATCCGAGATCTCTGCTATCAGTGCAGATGTGGTGACTTCTTCTCGATTTCTTCCTCGGAATTGAGAGAGCTGGGAGTTTCAGTGGATGAAAATGAAGAAATCGTAGTGGATGCATCCACAAATTCGGCAACCTCTGTCATTCTTCCTTGTGGCTCTTGTTCACTTAAATTACGATTGGTTATAGAATGAGTTTTCGAATTCTTTGTTACCTGAGCTGGGATGTTTCTTTATATTTCATCGACCTATACTCTTTCTATCAACAAAGTTCAAACAAACATCTACAAGCTCGGGATTTTATTATTCTTGGATTCTTTTGGATGTTTAAAAAGCATGGATGAAAGCCTCGTTATATTGTTATTTGATTGAGATCTTTAAAGTTAGAACATGTGTGCTTCAGTTTTGTACTTCATATTGTGCCCAATTGTAATGCCTTCTTAATTTGTACCTTATCAAGGATCATGAGAGGAGTTAAATATCTAATATCGTGGGACCTTTTTTTTAATGAAAATTCAAGGATTATAGACATCCTATGGGCTACATCGTCAGGTTTTATTGTGACAAAATGATAAAAGATCGTGATAAACAGACTCAGAGATGGCATGTTATTATGTAGTTAGTCAAAGCATAAGACTCGGTAGACCCAACGATGGCATGATGTTATCATGCTGAGTTGTTGTAGATTTCTTGTTATCATATTGAGTAGTTGTAGACTTAGTCTAATACGCCTCAAACTCAGCATGGCCGAGAGAACATGCGGAGTTCGTCTCGAAAAAAGTTGAATCGCGCACCCGACATTGGCTTAGTCATAATGTCAACAATTTGATCCTTAGTAGAGATATACCGTACTTGAAGACAACGTCCGTTGACTTCATCATGAACGAAATGGAAGTCCATTTCAACATGTTTGGTGCGAGAGTGAAATATAGGGTTGGTAGATAAGTAAGTAGCACCAATGTTATCGCGCCATAGAACAAGCGGTTCAAGAGGTTGGAAACCGAGTTCACCGAGGAGGGAGCGAAGTCAAATGAGTTTTGTTGTGTTGTTTGCAAGAGATTTGTATTCAGACTCGGTGGAGGAACACGACATTGTTTTCTATTTTTCGCTGACCAAGAGATGATATTTGAACCAAGATAAATTGTATAGTCATCAAAAGACTTGCGGTCTATGGAGCAGCCAGTCCAATCTACATCTGAAAAGGCTTGTAAGTGCATAGATGACGAGGAGGATAGCAAGAGACCAAGATCAACAGTAGATTTTAAATAGCGAAGAATCCGCTTCACAACTTGTTGGTGATCAGTGGCTAGGCAATGCATGAATTGGGAGACATAGCTAATTGCAAAAAGCTATGTCGGGTCTTGTAATGGTAAGGTATTGCAGCGAGCCAATGGTCTGTTGATAGGTCGTGGGGTTAGAGAATGGTGTCCGGACAATTGGAGCTTGGTGTTGGAGATGACAGGCGACTTAACTGGCTTGGAATCTATCATTTTGGTGTGATGTAAAAGATCACGAATATACTTGGTCTCTAAAAGGAGTCGACCTTGTCGTGTTTCAACTAGCTCCACACTCAGAAAATTTTTGGGAGTCCCGAGATGACGAATTGGGAATAGTGATTGCAGATGATGAACAACTTGGTCCAAAAGTTGTACAAAAGAGCCTGTAATAATAATGTCATCAACGTAAACTAATATAAATAATTGATGCACAATAGAACGATTAATGAAGAGAGAAGTACCGGTGGTAGAGGCAATGAAGCCATAACGAAGAAGAGCTGCAGCAAGTGTGTAAAACCACAATTGTGGCACTTGTTTTAGGCCATAGAGAGCTTTGCGAAGGTGGAAAACATAGGTTGGCTTTGTCGGATCGACAAATCATGGTGGTTGCTCCATGTACACTGTCTCAGCAAGGTCACCATGAAGGAAGGCATTGATAACATCCAATTGACGAAGAGGTCATCGGCGCGATGTTGCAATGGACAAGATGACCCTTATTGTTTTTGGTTTGATCATCGGACTGAATGTCTCATTGTAGTCAACACCAGGGGTTTGATGAAAGCCTTTCGCCACAAGTCGAGCCTTGTGGCGTTCGATTGTCCCATTCGGATGGAATTTCTTCTTGAATAGCCACCTACAACCAATAACATTCATATGCGAGCAACGAGGAACGAGCGTCCACATGCCATTTTTAAGTTGAGCATGGAACTCATCAGACATGGCAGATCTCCATTCAGGCAGTTTGTTGGCAGAAGAGAAACAATTAGGTATAGATGGAGTTTGTGGATAGGTGGTTCTGAAGGCTTTAATTCTAGCCAATTTGCGATAATCCACTAATGGTTGTGAACGGAGAGTACGTCTTGGGGAGGGTGATGGTTGTGGAGGGGGAGGCCTTGGTGAAGGTGATGGGGGATTGGACGAGTTTGGTAAAGGAGTATGATGGTCAGGTGTGGTAGGTGGAGACGGTCGAGAGATGGACATCCACGGTGTTTGAGAAGAGGGAGGTGATATAGGAAGAATACGTGTGGCAAGTGAGTAGGGAAATATTGTCTAGTCGAAGACAGCATGACGAGCAATGAAGTAACGTCCAGTGGGACGATGATAATACCTGTAGCCACTAACATTTGCTGGGTAGCTGAGAAAAAATACAAGGTAATGATCATGCTTCAAATTTATGTCAATTAAAGGGCCTTGTATGATGAAAAACTAAGTAACCAAAGGTTTTAAGAAATTTGTAGTCTGGAAGACGATTGTGTAGAAGCTGGTATGGCTATTTATTATCTATGACACGAGAGGGCATATGATTGATGAGATATGTGGTTGTTTCAGCAGTAAAATGCCAAATTTTTTAGGTAAGGATGCATGGAGGAGAAGTGTCAGAGTTGTTTCAACGACATGCTTTGATACCAAAACAGACTCGGAGATAAAATGCTTAACACACATAAAGTTTCATTATGTATAGATACTTATATAGTGTACATGTACATGATTCTGTAGGACAAAGTGTATGGGATGGCATGCTATTACAATGTAGTTAGTCAAAGCATAAGACTCGGTAGACCCAGAGATGGCTTGTTGTTATCATGCTGAGTAGTTGTAAATTTCTTGTTATCATGTTGAATAGTTGTAGACAGTCTAATAGTTGTGATAACCTTGCTTTATGAAATTAGGCTAAGTCACATCAAAGCTTAAGAATGAACCACGTTGAAGCTAATCTTCTACAAATCTAGCTCATTCCAATGAACATACCAATTTGTTGAGATAACTCAACAATTTCCTTCTTTTTTATATAACACGATTAAACAATAGAGAATGTGCATTATAGTTACGTAGCTACGTGTTATTTTTTTGATGTTTCAAGTAATCCTTTCATATTTGATATCTTGATGTCATCTACGACATATTTTTTTCTTCCATTTAAGGGGTGTTTGGTTGGTTCATCTTTAAAAATATTCCTTGGAATGTACATGGAGATATTACATTCCTACATTTGGTGTGCCTTTGGATGGTAATGAGTTTGTGAAAGTTTAATTCCGGTCGAAATGAGATTCTCCCATTACAGGGAATCATATACCTCTCAAGTCATGTGTCAATCGTAACATTGCTACACGAGGTGAAGGTCTGCGCCTCAAGAAAAAACATTTCGACTACATCTGCGTCATCTTCTCCACTACGACTGCACTTATACCTCTAAACCCCTTTGCTCCTCTCTGTGTGCACGAGTACTGTAGAGATTACCAGTTGATTTGCTTGCTTAGACCTTGTTGTAAGAAGGTATGCCCTAGTTTTCTTTCATCTTGTCTGCCCTAATTTTTTTTCATCTCATAATTGTTATCTCTGCTTTTAGATTTTTTTTTACATTTTGTAGTTGAATCTTCTGATGGGGCATTTGTTTTGTTTAGACAAGAGACATTTTTTATTAATACTATTTTGTTTGCATTATTTCGAATGATTTTGTGTGATTTAATGTTGCAAAGAGACTTTTGTGCTTAATGGAATGTATTGCTATATGTTATTGTTGCTTGATGGAGGAGCATGTGGCTGGAGGAAGCAGAGAGGGGGAAAGGATCTCTCTCATCTTTCTCTCATCGTTCAATTTTTTTAATCAATTTTATATGTACATAGATGTAGTTTCAAAAGAAAAAACCTAAGAAAATATGATTTTGCTTTGTGTATCTTCCTTTTGGTCCTTTCATCATTTTCTCTTTTATATTTTTGCACTCTATTTTTTTTCCTTTATTGTTTCTGCTCATCAATGAATCATAATTTAGAGTCTGTTTATTCTGTTTCACTTTCTTGTGATGATGCATAGTTGAACACCTAAGTTATCTTTGAGTCTCATGCTTACATCAGATTTGTTAATGGCTAGTAGGTTACATTATATCTTTTCATTATTTATGTTTCTTTCTTTTATTGTAACATGGAAATAGAATCTACTCATTAAGGAAGAACAAGAATCAAAGTGATTACACATCAATGGACGAAGCAAGAAGATAAAAAATTGGTGGAATGCCTATTAAATCTCATAAGTTCTGGACAATGAAAGGCAAACAATAGTACATTTAAAAATGGATATCTACAACGACTTGAAAGATGGATGCATGAAAAGATGCCTGAATGTCAAGTGAATGCAGTCCCTCACATTGAATTACGAATTAAACTTTGGAAAAAACAATATTGTGCAATTAGTGAGATGTTAGGACCAGATACAAGTGGCTTTGGTTGGGATGATACAGATAAATGCATCATATGTGAGAAAAGTATATATGATGATTGGGTAAAGGTATAAGCACACTATTGAATCTTATGAGTTATCTTTTTCATTTCTTATTATGTGTCAATATATGATTAATAGTGTTTTCATATGTGTAGGATCATCCAAATGCACAAGGATTGCGAGGAAAATTATTTCCTTATTTGGAAAAGCTATCAGTTGTTTCTGGAAAAGATTTTGCAACCGACATTGGTGCCGAGGCTCATGCAGGTGCAGTGGAAGAGATAGAGGAAGAGGAAAGAAATAATTTCACGGTTGAGAATGATATAGAAAGATGTACAAATTTGAATGATATTGAGATTCAACAAGAGGAGATTCGAGAGCCGCTGATTAATTCTAAAACTAATGGTGAAAGCCAATCTCATGTTGGAAGTGTTGGCCCTTCAAGGAAGAATAAAAGACGAAGAGCGGATAGTTCAGATGATTTAAATCAAATTTTTAAAGAATCGATGAAATCAATTGAGAACATGTTTGGAAGTGCGCTAGAGCACATGACCAAGTTAGCTAATACTTTCCAACTCATTATTGATGATAGTAGTAAAAAGGAAAAGGTGATTGGAGAATTATTGTGCATGACAGATTTGATTTGACGAATGAGGATTGTGTGTAGGGGTGATAATGGGTCGGGTTGGGTCGGGTTTGAGGTAAAATTTGACCTGACCCAAAAATAACAATATCGGGTCTGGTCGGGTTGGGTCGGGTTAAGACAAAAAAAAATTGAAACCCGACCCAACCCAACCCGAAAAGTTTCGGGTTGGGTCGAATCGGGTCATCGGGTTGGACCATTAAAATTTTTAACATCAACTTTTTTCATATATCTTAACAACCTCAAACTTTTCGGGTTGGGTCGAATCGGGTCATCGGGTTGAACCATTAAAATTTTTAACATCAATTTTTTCATATATCTTAACAGCCTCAACAAATGTACATGATAATAAGGAATGAAAACAAGATTTCTGAACAGCCTCAAAATGAGGAACTACTTTTATGCAGTGTGAGAAATTGTTACTCAAACTTCTATATTCCCTGGCTTTATGTTGTTTCAGGTGCTCAGGAGGGAGGCAAGATTGGGTTGATATACTCGTAAGAAGATTTTGTTGTTGTAGGTTGACAAAAGTATTGTATCAAGCTCAAAAACATCTCATCTGAAGGATTTCTCGAGCTCCCTTGTTATAGATATTTCCTGAAGAAAGAAACTTGAGGACCTTCCCTAGAGTTTGTATGCATGTTGTAAACAACAAGACTATTGAGGTGCTTCACTTACCTTTAAGTTTGGTCAAATTAGCTTAATTTTGATTGTGTTTGAATCAATTAGATAATCATAAATGAACTGCGACTAAATTATAATTAAATTAAATATGATATTTTTTCCTTGTGTATTAATTTAGATTATCAAATTAATTTGGTAATTATGTATCAGCTCATAATAAAAAATGATTGATTGCATAATCAAATTCAATAACTAGTAGTTTCGGGCCTAATTTTTAAAATCGTCAATTTGATTAGAGGAATGTCGTTCTGTTTTTCATTTCGATTTCAAATTAGTCTAATTTTTAAAATCATCAATTTGATTAGTGACCCGGCGAAGTTGAGCGTAGCCGAAGTGAGTGGATTTCCATAGACCTAAAGAGGCATTTCCCCATGGGTAATCTTTCCATATTACTGATAATCTGAACTTAGAATTTTCTGCGACCACCATATTATGAACATATATGATTCGGGCTTCGCCCATATAACTATATGTACATGATGCATGGACATATTTTTAGTGAAGGTCAAGTCGAAATTTTTTGGCAAATTCCAGGAGAGTTTATTTTGATCTGTTGGCCTTTCATTTTGACCGTTGGTTATTATAGTTTGAATTGGAGTTAGTGAATTGTCGTAACACCCCCTTGTCGCGTCCCGACATCAGATCTGGGGCGTGGCATTCCATGTCAGACGGAAGAATGATTAATCTTGGGGTATTGACTGCATTTTTTGTTTGTAATAGTGAAAACAGTAATAAAAGTTGCTCCTTTTTTTCAGGCATAGTATTATGGTCCATGTAAGATGTAAGAATGATTGATCTCGGGGTATTGACTGCATTGTTTTTTTGTAGGAAAATGATTCATCCTCCTAACTCAATCCTCCTAACATCCTCCTAATACTCACATGATTAAAATGCCCCAAAAAGTTGATGTAATAACTTTGTATGCCATTGTGAGAGAATTAGGAGGATTTAGGAGGATTGGGTTAGGAGGATATAGCACCACTCTTTTTTGTAATAGTGATAGTCATAAAAGGTGCTCCTTTTTTCCTGGCATTAGGATTATGTTCCATTTAAGATATAAGTGCCTATATGTAATTCTAGTACTGTTTTCGAGATGACATATAGGAACCTCAACTCTCTTCTTAAAAATGATGATTTGGATAAATTTATTTGTGAAACTTTAGCCAAATCATCTTTGGTAGTACTGTTGCAGATATGTGTATTTGGATAGATGTACCAGTCAGGCTGCAAGGGAACTCGCAAAAGGTTGGGTTACTCATGGATTTATTCTACTTGTCTGACAACTTTTCTGAACATCTCAAATGGTACAACTAAAAATATTCTCCAAACTGTCGTTTGGTTCTAAGTTCTAACAATATAATTTACTGATCTAAGAGATAATAAGACACTTTTATCAGTGTAATAATCTTCTCTTTCTCAATACTAGTGTTAAAGATTATGTATTTCTTGACTACCTATGGTGCAAATTTCTTGCATTTCCCAGTTTTCATCAATCTTGAGTTAGCACATAGTGATGCCAGTTACCTGACCGTGTCCAGCTAAGTGCATTGTTACACAGCTGCAGCATTTTGTCAGAATTTTAGTTCTCACCATTCCAAGATCAACATGTTAGTTCCGACATCTAAATTTTCTAGTTACAAACCTGTAGTATTGATTAAAAATATTACACTCAACAAACCAATAGGACTACTAACTTGGTATTCTGATGTGGTTTTGAAGTAGTGATTGGTGAACATCTGTCTGATACGAATTAAAAAATCATCAGCTCTTGGGGCCATCTCATATACCAGAAAATACTATGAATTTTGTGAATATATAATGTTAGTATTGACAAGCTTTCTGTATTGTGCATAGTTATTTTAGAGTGCAAGGCATACATCTCTTAAAAAAAATTATTCTTGGAGCTAGGATCTGGTTATTATCTTCTCATGAATGAGATGGAGGCAGCCATCAATAAGTCTCTGATATTTCTGCAATTTATTTGAGCCTATTGTGGATTTTATGGTGCTTTCATGTGATTATTTGACACACTAAACTGTTTCGAGGAAAGATAGAAAATAGTTCATACTACCCATTTTACACTATAAGTGACATGTCAGGCAAAAGGAACTCAACTTTTAATGGAAATTAACTATTTCTTCCTGGCACATCTTTATCCAAATTTATTGAAGTTGTATATATATTGAAAATTTTAAGTGATTATGGTTACAGATGGCATACTATACGATTAGCCACTGTATTTTACGATTATATTCTTGGTTTTCATGTGCGTGTTTTCAACAATAGTAAGGAAAATTTACTATGGCACTATGTTATTATAGAGTTCCAAAAGGTTTATTTTGTTCCCTTTTCATTCCAGGTTTAATCTACTTATGTCGCGGCTACGAAACACTGCCCTTGCTACGGGCTTGTTAGCCTTTGCAGCAGCTGGTCTTTCGTTCCCGTTCTTCTTAGCGTAAGTAGTTCTTAACGATCATCCTTGGATTTCTGTTGGCACAAAATTTTGTTTATATCTTCTGATTTTTTTCTTATGACTGATGCATATTTTCTGACACCATTTTTCCTGAAGGACGTCAAGAAACAAACCAATAATCGATTCTACAAAGCCCCTGCCACCTCAAGCGACATTTAGGGGGCCTTATATCAACACTGGATCTCATGATATTGGACCAGACCATACAAGCCATCCTAGACAATGAGTTCTTTGTCTCGACAAGTTACTTGAAACAGTGAGGCCAAACAGATAGGTCACTATAATTTGATCCACACTTTGTGCAGAAATGTAACAAATCAAATTCTTGCTAGTTTATTTATTGTCTGCGTGACTTATATGGCATGCTTTTTTTTTTCTTTTCTTATTGGGTTTGCCCTTAAAATGTTGTTATACTGTATACAGCTACTGCTCAACCATGTCTTTTGGTAAATTTCAGTAATAGTGATGTTTCAATCTCGGGACGCATTCTTCTTTATTATCAGAAATCAGCATGTCGTCCCTAATTCTGCTTTCCTGGTATTATTGATGCGAAGTGTGGAGTAAGTTAGATGATAACCACAGGTTATGGAGTTAACCAGGATTGATCTTCTATGCAGAATGTTCTTCACTTCAAATTTTACAATTTATAAACCTATGCACACTCCTATCACCGCAAGTATACGGTAATCGTCGAGTACTTTAGGTGTCGATCCACTAGGACACTTTGCTTTCACGCTCCTATACCAACTTTTCCTCAGACAAGCCTTCTCGGTTAGGGGGCTTGACACTCGAGGTTCAGGCCCTAACCGGAATGGGTGAGGGATAATCAACAAGGATAATAATTTTTGTTTGTTTTATATTAATGAAAACG
>LTAE01000781.1:38002-72948 GCA_001647135.1 Pontederia paniculata
TTCAACAATCAAAATTTTGATAATAGTAATTTTATTATAGTTAGCATAATTCACATTCATAATTAAAAAAATATAACATACTAACTATATTAATTTGACCCACAAGGTCGTATGACTCATAAGGTTATGATTCAATATGCGAAAAATAAAATTTGATTTAAAATGAAAGAAAAATATAATATATCACAATTAATTCATTATTAAGACCGATAAATCATAATTTTAGATCACAATTTAAGAGGATTTGCAACTTTTTTGATTAATAGATCATAAATATGCATATTTGACATGTATTTATTTTTTTATTTAAAAATTACTTCTTGAATCTTAATTTTTTGTTAAAAATATTGATTCTACGAGTTCAACAGTAGACTCTCGATTTCAACCGATTCTAATGAGTCAATTCGCGAGTCTACCGATTCTACCATAAATTATGATTTTACAACGATTTAACTCGTTTCTAGGGGGTAGGCTCTTAAATTCGTACGAGTTTACGATTTAACTCGCAATATTGGCAAGCTTGCGGTGCAATTTTTGTGTGCTAATGATAAAGATTGGTATGGCAGTTGTTATCTGGAAATTGACCTAGCCTCTGGCACCATCAGACATGGGTAACTTTGTATCATATTATCTTGCTACAAATTGTCTGCTTCATGCTGTGTGAAGGCTGAAGATTGATCCAACCGTGTGGTCTGTGGTGCTTGCTTCTGTCCCCATGTCTGTCATTTGTTTGGTGGGTGGGGGGTGGAGGTGTGTGGTGGGAATAATCAAATATAACATTAGAAAAAAAAAATCAAAATTATGCTCATGAGCCTCTCTTTAAAAGCGTTTAAGGTGGAAAAAAGAAACTATAAACAAAATATCTATAGTTGTTGCATCTGATTGCACGGCTAGTGTAACGCCTCTGGCCCCAACTTTAATAAAGAAAAGGAAAGAAAGAAATGCATCGTGTCCAACTTGAACATGATTCATTTTCTTCAAAAATGAAAAGGACGGTTAGAAATTAAGACAAAATTAAATTAAATTAAAATTTTAATTTAATCTTAACTCAAACTCTTATATATATATTCTCTCATTATTTTCCCCTTATGTCTCTCTCCCTCTTCTCCGTAGAAATTGAAGGTAAGAAATAATTTTCTCTCTTGTAGTCTCTTTCTCTCTTTTTCTTCTTCTCTTCTAAAGTTTTTACCAATATTTCATTAGGAGAATATGAAGGAGATCAAAGACAATGTGGGAACGAGAGCGAGGACAATTGAAAAGCAATAAACAATCGAGGAAAAACCTCAACGCAAATACATATTTAAATAGGAAGATCAAATTTAGGAATTTTCATATATATAAGATAATATAGGGGATTTACATAAAAGTTATGATAATGATGTTTCCTTCATGATTATTGTGTTGATTATGAATATGCCTAACGAATAAATAAAGCAGACGGTCGAACACGGGCCATGTCCTCACGGATGCGATCCAGGTTCTCTCTCGGAAAGGATCGCATTCGGCTCACGCAAGTGGTGTCCCATAAATCGATAGAGCAAAGGAACGCAGCCGCGTCGTCCCTAGACGCAGAATGTATTCCCTGGATTATAGGCGGCGTCAACAACCCTTAACTTTTAAAAAATTGATCTCGTAAGATCGCAATAGGATCGTAAGATTGGTAGGATCCTACATTATATGTTGTTTTAATTTTTTATTTTTATTTTTTAAATTTCTTTTCACCATGTGCAACATATTTTTTGGAGATAGAAAAGTGAGACAAAGATAGTTAATTATGATTAAATATTTAATACTAATTTTTCATGAAAAATTAAATTTAATACTAAATATTATTGAAGATTGATTGTACATTATATTGTATGTTAATCATACTATTATTTATTTTTATCAATTCAACTTAGATTAATTAAATTACTCTTTTATAATTAGGTTATACATATATTCTAGGGATTATTAATTAGATAGTGGTCTAACTAATAATATTTATAATTTCTATCATTATAAATTTATAACAGAATATCTATTTTATAATTTTATGTATTAAAATAATTTTAAAAATTATAAGGTAAGATCTTATAATCCTGAATTCGATCTTACGATTGTCGATCTTATCGACTCCTTCACATCTTAGGTAAGATCCCCGATCTAGACAACCTTGGACATAGTAACATAGGACAAACTCTAATGGTTGAAACGAGTCGCGTCTTCCCGACTCGGATCACGTTTATCGACCGGTTCAGCCTTGAACTACGACGCATACCGAATCTTCTTGAACCAACCGCGTCAAGATAGAATCAAAATGAACCAAATACGAACTATGTGCACCAATCATACGTGTTGTGTCTGGGCAGGAAAGACACATGAACGAGTGTCCGAAAACGGATCGTGTTGCGTGGCAACACGGGCAGTGTTCTCTTCTAATAGTGATTGATGGATATAAGTATAGAAATTGATTAACTGTGTTGATTGATGAATGATGATAGATTAGCAAGATAGAAGCGCTAATCTAGACTAATTGATGACAATGTTTAAAAAATATTATTAATGATTGTAATTGAAATGGTGCATAAGGAGGATATTCCCCAACAATTAAGGAATTTGTTCCTATTGAATTTCTACAGAGACTATTGGATCAAAGACTATTAAATTATTAATAGACTATTGAGTTTCTCATGGAACTCATGGAACTATTGATGACCTAGCTAACCATATTTGGTGTTAGGAAATACACTTGAATCCTTCATACATTGATAAAGATTCATCATTGATTGAATTGATTGAACAACTTAGAAAAAAGATAAATAGAAACGAATGAATTGATTATAAGATATTGATTGGACTGAAACATACTGAATAATGAAGCTAATGTGTATAATGATTTCATAGTGGAATTGATCTTCCTACCATTGTTGGATAATGAAAATAAATGATGCAAAGTAAAGCAGTGATTGAGCATGAATATATTGAATGATAAGGATTTTGGGCACCGAGATACTATGGTGTCATTTATGTTCTTGCCATTGATAGACCAATGATGAAGAAGAATAAAATATAAAGTAAAAGATTGAATTGGACAAAAATATATTGAAACTGATAAGTATGATATTATTGTAACCCAATTGATGTTCTTATAATTGACTAAGTGCTGAATATCGTCAAGAATAAGGTAAGTCATGAAAAGGTAAAAAGGTAAAGGAAATGAAAATGCTTTATTGAGTAGGATTTTCTTTCTATCATGTCTTTATCTATGATTATTTCTATGTTATTACCTTTACATATTGAGTTTCATCGTTTGTGAGAGAATTGTCTCCCCTGCTTTGATCCTGCAGACGATGAATGTGATGACAGTGATGACACTAATGCTCATGATATAAAGACTTGCACATGATATGAGTTTAGTATTGAGTCTTTCAAATTTTTCCTTATTGAGTTATTGAATTATTATTAGAGATGTCTTTTCTTATTGCAACAAAATAGTATACTCTTTTATTTGACTAGACTATTAAAAGAATTTTTTTTAATTACTGCTTTTATATGATATGTCTATATTAATAACAAGTCAATTGATCAATCGCTAAATCAAAGATATAATGTCGTAGCGTTCTCAACTCTATGTTTTGCCACGTGAGAAATACAAATTTGAGAGCGTTATAATTAGCCTAAATTGTTCTATGTCCATTGACATCAACAACAGAAACATTATCTCTAATAGAGAAAAACACAATAAAAAATTAATAATTTCCCAATCATGCTAGTTAAGTCAAATTATTCATCGAGTCGCTTCTCTTTATCAACTAAACTAATTTGTGTAAATCTAGAATTGCATGCACAATCAATGATTATAAAGAGCTAAGATTCCTAGCGATTTTTTTAGGCAAAGATTTAGCTTCGCCCTAACTCCCCTTGGCTTCTTCTCTTCTACTTCATACACAAAATTCATTAGTTTAGATTTGTACGGCCATTTTTCTACTGTGATGTATAATATGTAGATGCATTTATGTATAATGTATAAATTTATTAACATATGACTAATTTAGTTTGAAAAAATAAAATATAAAATTCTAACAAATTGAGGTCTCTGTGTTGGTTACCCAAATGGCCACTTCCCTCTTCTTCCTCCTCTCTCCACCCTTCCACTCTCACTTCTCAAAATCCCTTCTTTTCTTCCCTTCTTCCAGTTACAGTACAACTCCCGCCGCTACTTGGAAGCCCCTCCTCCCACGGGGCCGCCGATCTAGCCGACGGCCGCTCCGCGTGGCGGCCCCGTCGTCCCCCGCCGCGCCCACGCCGACGTCCGGCGAGGAAGGCGCAGAGCTGGACGAGATCTCCGCCTCCACGTCCTCGCAGGAGAAGTTCTCGTGGAGAGACCACTGGTACCCCGTGTCCCTCATCGAGGACCTCGACCCTGCCCGTCCCACCCCCTTCCAGCTCCTCAACCGCGACATCGTCCTCTGGAAGGACCCCAACTCCGGGGGGTGGATCGCCTTCGACGACCGATGTCCCCACCGCCTTGCCCCGCTCTCTGTAATAAAAAAAACATTTTTGGAGCTTTTTTTAGCTTCTATTGCTTTTGTTGAGCTTTAGGAGATATTTGAGGTGCTAATAAGGTGTATGATGTTTTGGATAGGAAGGGAGAATCGATGAGAGTGGATGGCTGCAATGCTCCTACCATGGCTGGTCGTTCGATGGCAATGGCGCCTGCACCAGGATCCCTCAGGCATCGAGCGAAGGGCCGGAGGCGCGAGCGGTTGGGTCGCCCAGGGCTTGCGTTGCAAAGTTCCCCACCCTGGTATCACAAGGTCTGCTCTTTGTTTGGCCTGATGAGAATGGTTGGGAGCAGGCTGCTGCTTCCAAGCCTCCAATGTAAGTGGACTTGACTTTGTAAACAGGAGAGGACTTTTTAACCAACTGTAGTTATATATGTTTGTTTAGGTTCAGGCTGTTTGTTTGATTGGATTTTGTTAGGTTGCCTGCGGACTTCAATGATCCAAAGTTCTCGACTGTGACAATTCAGCGGGACCTGTTCTATGGGTATGACACGCTGATGGAGAATGTATCTGATCCTTCACATATAGAATTTGCACACCACAAGGTATGCATATATGTCTGACATTTTAAATTAATTAGACACATTGTTTACAAAGTAAATTTTTTTTTTTGAGAAGTAAAATTGCTTTTGCTTTCAAGTTAGAAGTTAATAGCTCTTGGCATAAGATTCTTTGGTCACACTCTGGGGAAAGTTCCTCCATGGATAGGCGGTAGGCCATCATCTTCATTTCTACATTAAGATAGAAATTTTCAGGAAGACATAAACCACTTGTGTCAAATATGAATGATAGCCGTATCCTGCGGTAAAATAGTGACTATACTTTTTCTTGGGTCTAAGATCGTGCTCCGATGCAACATTCTGCTTTAACCATAGAATGCTGCCTTCTTGGGAGAACTTCTTAATGGAGGTCATCTTAACAGGTCACTGGAAGACGGGATAGAGCCAAGCCTCTACCATTTAAGTTAGAATCTACTGGTGCTTGGGGATATTCTGGGTCAAATGCTGGGAATCCTCGTATTACTGCTACGTTTGTTGCCCCTTGCTATGCTATGAATAAGTAAGTTTTTGTCTTGCAGTTTTTAGTTTATGATGCACTGAAAATTCTATCTGTACGCTATGTTTGTCAACGCATTCATCATAACCTATTGCTTATACTTTCCTAGTTATCTATGGGGATATGAATGCTAATATGCACGTCTTTATTTCCATAATTTGTCTCTTCATTCATTGCATAATAGCTCTGTTAAAACATTTTTGTCACGTGGAATAATACTGATGAATATCGTTACTCATTAATCCTTCCTTTTAATGAAGTTGGAAAGTGTACTATTCAGAGATAGATTTTTGTGCAGAAAGTTTTCATACTAAGTACCAAAGTGGATATGTTCTGTATAATTTATTTTTTGTTGGCATACTATATTGGAACCACTAAAAGTTAGATTGTGTTATCATTTCGTCCTTTGTCACTTCTTCTTCCTTTCTTTCTTTATTTCCAAGTTTTGAAATATTTTAGCTAGGCATATGATCAGTGTTTAATTGTTTGTGGTAACTGACAGTATAAGAAGTTTGCTTACATGTCATCTACCATGATGGCTCATTTCCCAAATTACTTTTAGCCTTTTTTTCGAAGAAAACATGCTTTAGTCTGGTAATATACTGATATTTTATCACTGTTTATTAAATGCCGAGAACCTTGGGTTACTAATTGGTGGAATACTAGACAAACTGAAACTTGTTTGAATCATATTCAAGGGGAAAATGTTAGATCAGAAGAACCATTTCACCCTCAAAGTACTCTTTCTGTTGGGTAAAATGCTGGAGTAACATTTTGATAAATGCTTGCTACACAGAAAGATGAGACTTTCAGATTTTTTCTGCACACATCTAACTTGTAAATATGATTTAAGTTGAAAAAGTCTATACATGAGTTATACAGTGTTCCATTGATCCAATCGTGTTGACATTTGGAGAATATCATTTGCTTATATGAAACAAGCATATAATTTCTTTGCAAGTAGCGACAGAGTACTCTTTGGATATTCCTTTAATAGTGTAATATAACTGCCTCCCTTTGTCAAGGTAATTTTTACATGGCATCGACATTTATGCATCAGTTTCCTCTTTTTTTTTGTTTCTGTTGTGAAAACTTAATATGCTCTTATTCGATTTATTTCTAAAGCAGAACTTATGGCATGTTCTGTCAAGCAGAAACTTGCCACTAATATATTTATTTCATGTATTTGTCTCAGGATAGAGATCGACACAAAACTGCCATTTATTGGTGACCAAAAGTGGGTAATATGGATATGTTCATTTAACATTCCCATGGCTCCAGGGAAAACCCGTTCAATAGTCTGTAGTGCACGCAACTTTTTCCAGTTCACAATGCCAGGGCCTGCATGGTGGCAGGTAATTTAAATTCTTATTCTTGCATCGCAGTACGGCATAATTTTGAATAAAGTTCTTGGAAAATGGGTATGGGCTTAACGTCAAACTCTACTTTTCTAATTTTACTTTGCTTATTAGTTCATGAATGAAAGTATGCAATATTTTCTTCCTTGTGAGTTTTGACAATTAATAGTAAGCTTTGTTTAACTCAACAAATCTAGGATACACACGCAGGGCCAAGAAATAATTATGTGCTTCATAATAAAATGTCCTATCTGGCAAATGACTACATGCATTGTTCAGCAAACTTAGAAGCAATAACTTGCCATAAGGAGAGCCGTGTTACTTAAAGAACATCGTACAACATATCTCTCTTTTATTCGTGAGTGTGGGACTAGATAGTATCTTTTTGCACGTATCCACACCCATTTCATCTTTGTTTTTGGCGTTGCTGTTGCCATTTTCATACATACATGTTAAGTACCTTCTGCACTTTGAAGTGATAAGTGTAATTGTTGTATATCTTATACTTCAATTACCATGCTATCACATATATACTGCTTCTACACCTTTGAATATGAGCATAAACCCATGATCTTTGCTCTACTGTTTGAACAAGCAAATCTGGTTTGCCTGAATCACATGCTTGACTACGACGGGTGAAACTTGATAATTTTTTGTGCACATAAGAAATTAAACTCAAGACCTTGCTTAAACAGAAACAGACCTGGTTTTCACTTTAAGAGATATCAGATTAGCATATCCACCATCTTAGTATCTGATATTGGACCATCTTTTCCTGAAAAAGAAAGTCTTTTATTTATGGTTAAGCAGTGCATATGTTGAGCTTGAATTAAAGTTGATAGCATGGCATATAGTTATGTTTCTGTCTTAAGAATTTACCTTTGGATTTAACTAATCTATCTAAGGGATTCTTTAAGTTTAATTTCAGTCTTATTTGAATTTATTTTACCGATGGCATCTTTCATTAGACAAATTGCCTGCGTTTTGTGTTTGGAAAATTATTTTCCATTTAATTTATTTGGTTCTTATTCCCAAAAAAATTAATTGGTTCTTGATGCGACACAGTTTGTTCCTCGCTGGCACGAGCACTGGACTTCGAACAAAGTATATGATGGGGATATGATTGTCCTTCAGGGTCAAGAGAAAATATTCCTGGCTAAATCCATGGAGTCCTCAACTGATGTAAATGAGCAGTACACAAAAATAACTTTTACTCCTACACAAGCTGATCGTTTAGTTCTAGCATTCAGGACTTGGTTAAGAAAACATGGCAATAGTCAACCTGAGTGGTTCGGGTATGCTAGTCAACAGCCTTTGCCATCGACTGTCTTATCCAAACGTCAGGTACCAGCTTCTTTCAGTTTACAACAGGAAAAGTTTCCTTAAGTTTGCTGACTATTTCCTTTGTAAAGCAGTAATTTCTTCCCTCGCGTAACTTTGCTTACAAAAGCAGGGATGATCTGTTATTTTTTTTCCCCTTTCGAGTGGGGGTAGTTCTGCATTTTTCTTTGTTGTTCAGATTTCAAAAATGTTGATTTATCAAATTTAATTGTGAAAAAAATTATCAAATTTATACAGAATAACTAGATGGAAACACATTTTCAACCTGCAGATGCTTGACAGATTTGAGCAACACACCTTGAAGTGCTCATCATGCAAAGCTGCCAACGAGGCTTTCCAGACATGGCAAAAATTGCTCATTGGTGCATTCGTAGTCTTTACTGCAGCTGCAGGAATTCCTTCAGAAATCCAGTACAGGATCTTGTTGGCCGCCGCTGCAGTCATAAGTGCTTTCGGGGCCTATGCATTGCAAGAACTCCAGAAGAACTTCCACTTTGTGGATTATGTGCATGCTGATATTGACTGATCCCTTTCCTCTCACTCGTTTCCCATGTACATTCGATTTACAATTGTTGTGCAAACGGTTAGAGTTCGATAGATATACATGACTCAGTTCTGTAAACTACATCGAGTCCATGCGTGAGCTTATGACCATTTTGTGGCCTATACAAATGCTAAAAACTAGGGCCAATCACTTTGATGTGTCGATCCACTTTGCCTGGTGTTCCCAAAACTGTTGGAAAGTTGTATTATATGGTATACCTTCAGGTATGTTAATACTTGATTCACCTTTAGGTATTGCTGCTGTGTGAGAACTATGATAGCTTCCTGATCACCTGAAAGAGGGATGTATTCTTCATTCTGTGACTTCCCAGGTTATAGGTTCGACATTACTTTTAAGTATGATGCATGTACACAGTACACGTAGAAACTTGGATAGGAGTAAACACTGTGTACTCGTAAGTCGTAGCAGAACATTTGTTAACAAAGAGTTACACATACCATCTTCCTTTTCAAGCTTATACTGTAGGTCTAATGATAGCACCAAAATTACAAAAGTAATCAAAGTTCAACGTGGTGGTACATTAGCAAGGGAAAGTTATCTATCATGAGAATTATATTTGTTTACTGTTAAAATACTAGGTATACTTGGTACTATATATCAAATGCATACAACAAAACAACAACAAAGCCTTATCCCAGATTGGCCACACACATATATCAAATGCATACATAGAAAAAAAAACATTTATTATACTTGTAACATACAATACTTAGTTTTCTCTTAATGTGGTATGTCAGTTAATGTCTAAGCAGAAACTACTGAGCGATTAATGATTTAGCTACAATTGAAAAATGATGCAAGTTCTATTCAATTGGGCTTATTATCTCCTAAAATAATGCTCACGCATTAATTGTTAGGATGCAGAAAACCATTCATATATACATGACAGGTAACATGAGGCATTTGACTAATTTGATAGATTAAGGGCTAGCACAATTTAGAATGGAAGAAAGCTATATCCTACTAACTCATCTTCCTAATTCTCTGACCTGGTATGCATAGTAATTATATTAATATTTTTGGGCATTTTAAATATGTGAGTATTGGGAGGATGAAGACAGGAGGATTCAACATTTTCCTTTTAGAATGTTAGGATCAAGATTATATGATAAAGTCATTTCCTTGCTAACTTTTTAAGAACACCATGTACTTTGAAGGATGATGTGATTGCCAAGAATTAGTTATCGTGTAGTAATGACATAAGTTTAATCCCGATATGAAAGAGAAAGTACGAAGAATAAATGGTTTGATCTCATCATTAACAGCATCTAATTAGTCTAATATTTATGGAATTTCTAAAGGAAGTCTGTGGTTTCTGTAAAATTAGAAATAATAACAAAAGTGATGCAAAAATTAAAAGTTTTTTTTTCTGTAAAATTCAAACAATTATGATCAGCGTATTGCAGCATGAACTTAATCATCATGTATGAAAACCGTCTTATATATGGTGGGAACATTACATGCATGCACAATCATAAGGATGACAAATAACTTTGATAAAAATCAGAACCAACACAAAGTTGATGGATATAGAGTTCACCTGCTATGACTGAAATGACTTTTTTCTTCTTATGACAATAAAAAGAAACTTCTCAGAGCAGGAGCAATTCATGTAAACCGTAGCAGTTAACAGCCATGGTTATAATAATATTAACATCATCATATGTGGTCAAAGCCTCATGAATACCTTCTGCTGCTCTAAGAGGTGTCAATTAATGCATGCACACATTTGTAATTGTGCAGTTGGTGGAACTGATGCAGAGGCCCTGGAACTTCCTGCTCTTGGAATTGTGCTTCTCCGAGGAGTGTCCGCATGCAGCAATGCTCATGCCAATCTCTTCAGCTGAAAGCACTAGTTGAAGTCAGTACTCGGTGCATAAAAAAGGTGAAATATGTTCCACCTGTTTCTTGGTTGATTATTAAGCGAGATATATGAAGTAATAACTGATCATACATGTACCAAAAGTTCATAACAAAACACACAGAAGAATAAGTGCAGCATGCATGGCGAATGAAACGGAGAAAGAAAACTGTAAATGACCAGAAGAAACAAGCTGAATTAGCAGGAAGAGCAGGAGGATGGCCGGAAGTATTCGCCTCGAGTACATGTTACATGGATTTAATTTAATGTTCGAACGAAAATAACAAAGATAAATTATGGTCAAATTGACTATTTCGAAGTTCAAACTCGAAATTATTAGCTTCCGGTCTTTCAACTCGAAGAACAGATCCACTAACGTGTCAATCAATTTGATTACATGGATCTGAACTCGGTATACAATACAAGTAGCAATATATTTTTTTTTTGAAGAAATGTAATTAACCATTAAATCTTGAATCGTCTGATGACAAAATATTGAGGAGGCCCGAAGATGGAGCCTCCTCCCAAAAGAAATCGCTAAGCGATTGCCTACCAAAAGAAGCTAAGTAGTCAGCAGCCATATTACAAGCTCTAGGAATGTGTTTACATGTAAATTTCTCAAAAGATATGCTGAGGCGATTGATCTCTTCGATTATGCTTTTCACGCGCCATGGCGGCTTCTCTGGTTTATTAATATGGAGCACCAAAGTGGTTGAATCTGATTCAACTTCTATTCTTCTAATTCCCAGTTGATCACACTTCCTGAGTCCTTGCAGCATTGCCCAAGCTTCAGCCTCCAAAGCTGAGTTAAATTCCCTATGTAAGGAGCCTACAGTAATAAAAGCCGAGTTATGTGCGCGAATAATAAACCCTGCTCCCCCCGACACTCTTTGCTCACGAATGAGCCATCAGTGTTCAGCTTGAACACTGAGTGAGGCGGAGGCTCCCAGCGAACCATTGTGTGGTTCGCTGAGGAGTGCCCTTCAGCTGTTTGGATCGTATTTACTTCATGGTTACAAGCTAATGTCCTTTCGCAAACTACATCCGCGGTTGCATGGATAAAGCTAAAGTGTGCATCATTTCGGGCTCGCCAAATACCCCAAAGGCAGCATGCAAATATAGAGCGGAGGTTGGTTCTTGAAGAGCATCCAAATGATCTCCTTCAAATATCCAACCTCCTTCTGTCCATGTTAGTCGGTATGTAAAGGAGATGTTTAGTTTTGCTTGAAGAATATTCCAGATTTGAGCAGCAAAGGGGCAAGTAAAAAAAAGATGGCTATTTGTTTCAGGGGCTATACCGCACAAGGTACACGAAGTAGGAATGTATGCATCATATCTAAGTAGCATGGTAGTAGGTAGTTTGTTATGGGCAAGTTTCCAAAGAAAATGTTTAATTTTTGGGGTAGCTTTGATTTGCCATATTTCTTTCCATCTCTGTCATCCTGCTGACTGTAGTTGGTTAGAGTGCCTACTCACAAAGTTATATACATTTTTCGTAGTGGGACTACCATATATATCATGAGTCCATATCCATTTGTCATCATAAGGACACTGAGGCAGATAAATATGCATAATCCTAGACACCAAGCATGGAGCAAAGCAAGATGAAAGTAGATCAATGTTCCAATTGGAGTGCAACATTAGATCATGAACATATAACGTGTAAAGAGGAGAATTAACATTCACAAATGTAGGTAGATAACATAGTGAAATATTAAATAACCATGGATCCTTCATAACATGTGTAGTACGACCATTTCCTATTTGTTTTCTTAGACCCAGTTTAATATCTTCTAGAACTTGTAGTATTAGTTTCCAGCATGATGCAACCCTGATGTGATCAGATGCAATTATGTTATTCCAGGGGTGAGGCATACCATATTTACTAATTTGCAAAGCTGTAGAAGGATTAGACAAGTTGTTTAATATATCTAGTACTCTTTTAGCAGTTAAGGCAGTTCTAATGTGAGTTAGCTTTCTTATACCCAGACCTCCTTCCTATATAGGTAATTGAACAATGTGCCAATTTACTAGATGAATTCCTTGCTTGTCTCCAGAAGCTGACCATAGAAAGCCCCTAAAATTTTTTTCTAGAGATTCCATGAAACCTGCACAAATATTAACCACACCCAAAGAGTAGTTAGGAATTGAACTTAAGGTTGTTTTTATAAGCATTGCTTTACCTGCCTGTGATAATGTCTTCATCTTCCAACCTGTTAGTTTCCCTATGATTTTCCCAGTTATGTGACTTAAGTTATTTTCTTATAAGTGATCTATATGAAATAGGAGTGCATAAGTACATAAATGGGTAAGATCCTATATCAATATCTAGTATAGTCTTAATACTCAATCTCCTTTTAGCTGGAAACTTGGGAGAAAGGTAAATAGCTGATTTTTGCTTATTTACCTTTTGATTTGTTAGAGCTTTATATTGGCTGAATATATACTTGAGTCTCCTGCAGTTTTGATTAGTAGCTGCTACATAGATTAATAAGTCATCAACATATAAAAGATGGCTCAAAGAAAATGAGTTGGAGATAAAGGGTTGTATTTTGTCAGTTGAAGTTTCCTGATCTATAAGAGAAGTGAATATCTGTGAGACTAAGATGAAAAGATATGGAGAGAGGGGGTCTCCTTGCCTAGTCCCTTTGTGACTCTTAAACATTTCAGAGCATGAACCATTTATTAAGCATGTAAAAACAGGAGATTGAATGCAAGCTTTTATCCAGCTAATGAACTTATTTGGGAAATGCATGAGAGTTAAAACATTAATTATAGCATCCCATGATATTCTATCAAAAGCTTTTTTCATGTCTGCTTTAAGTATAAGAAATTTTTTCATGCCTTTGGTCATAGAATGTGCCAACTCTTGGGCAATATTTATGTTGTCATGAATTGATCTATGAGCAACAAATGCTGATTGAGCTGGGCTGACTATGTCTGGTAGTGTAGGTTTTAATCTGTTAGCTAATACCTTTGCAATGTCCCTATAAATTACAATACAGAGAGCTATGGGCCTATAGTCTGTGACCTTTGAAGGGTTGGGCTTCTTGGGGATGAAAGTGATGGCTGTATTAGAGATACCAGGTGGCAAAGAGCTGGTAAGAAAGAAGTTTTGTATATTTTTTGTGATATCTTTCCCAACAATGTCCCAATAATTCTTATAAAACTCACAAGTGAATCCATCTGGTCCTGGTGCTTTCCCATGGGCCATATTCCAAAAAGCATTTTTTATTTCTGTGTCAATGATGGGGGAGGTGAGATGATCGACCCAATGTTGATTAAGTTTAGGCAGAGACGACCAAGAGTCTAGGGGTATTGGGGGGTTTATGTCTTGTGTCCAAAGATTTTTATAGTAATTTACAAATGTGTATTTTATCTCGTTCTCATTTCTAATTATGTTTCCACCTTCATCTTCAATTTCTGTGATTTGGTTCTTTCTATGTCTAATGATTGTGCTAAGGTAAAAAAATTTGTATTTTTATCTCCATCCTTTAACCAACTAATCCTAGATTTACTCCACCATTTAATGCTGATTTGTCTTAAGTATGCTGCATGCTGGTTGTAAAGGGTTCTAAGTGTGCCATATTCCTTATCATATAATCCTAATTGTTCATCTTTGAGCTCTAGTTGTTTGATTTCTTGTTTTACAATTTGGGCTTTAGTTTCTAATCTACTCAGGCCTTTCTTGTTCCAATCTAATGTTTTGTCTTTGATTATTTTTAACGAAGATTGTAGAGATGTGTCAGGAGTTCTTAACTACCAGGTCTGTTGTACTATAGCTCTAGGTTCTGGGTACTCAAACCAAAAGTGCTCATATTTAAAGGATTTAGGCCTTTGCTTTTTTGTGTTGGTCTTTAATAATATAGGAGCATGATCTGAGACTCCACGAGTGAGAGAAGATAAGGTTAAATCTAGAAATTTAGTAATCCAATGCTGGTTCACTAGTAATCTATCCAGTCTGCAATGAATATGTGCCATGTGTTTCCTATTATTGCACCAAGTGTATTTTGATCCTTGCAATGGTATATCAATTAGTCCCTGGTTATATATCATGGATCTAAACAATTGTATCGATTTAGTTAGTTTAAAAGGCAGACCTCCTTTTTTATCCTGTGGAAATAGGGTACAGTTCATATCTCCTAAAATGGCCCAGGGAATGTCATCTAGATTGAGGGATGCTAGGGTATTCCAGAGATCATTTCTTGGATTTGGAGAGGTACTTGCATATATGGCTGATAGTAAGAAGGAGAAATTATCAATTGTGACTAAAGCATGTAAGCATTGTTCGGAGGATGATAGAAAGGTAACCTTGGCGGCATTAGTGTGCCAGGCGAGGAGGATCCCTCCTGCGGCTCCATTGCCTGTCCGAAAGCAACCAGTCCAACTCCTACCAAGACGCCTAATAACCTTGTTAGTTTTTAAATCAATAATATGTGTTTCAAGTAACACAATAAGATTTGGTGTATACTCCCTGATGATATTTGACAATCTGTCTCGGACCTTGCTCCTGAAGGCCCCCCTGCAATTCCATGCTAGGATCTTGATCATAGCATATTATCTTTAGGGTACTGAGGACCTTCCTTGGAAGCCTCATGATCCTGCACTAGAGGTGAACTGGAATCAGTTGCATTTGGTTTAAGTGTAGTGATCTTACCTTGTTTCTTTTTTCCTGTTTTCTTTTTTGCTGTGAGCTTTGGTGGAAGGGGAGGGGAGAAGTGTTCCTTAGCCTTCCTAGTTCTTTTCGTCTCCTCGCGGAAGTCATGTAGTAGATCCTCGTCGTGCTCCTCTTTTTCAGAATCCGAAGAAGAAGAGATCGCTTCCTTCTGAGGAGTTTGTAGACATTCTAGACATGCCACCATTAGTTGCTCATGCGTGTGTTCCATCGTCCCTTTTGGATTCTCCTCCGGGTTGCCCCGATGTCGAGCCGTCGAGGATCCTGACCTCCCAGAAGCTTGAGGTGAAATAGTTGCCTGCATCTACAAAGGAGGAAAGGAAACCACATCTAACAGAGAGGGAACATGGGGTTGAGGAGAAAGAGTATTATTAGATGCCTGGGAGAGTCCATCATGGTCTGCAGCCACTTGACCGCTCTTGCTCAGGTATTCAGCATAACGTGGCATGATTCTAGGCGCCTCGAGTCCTTCGTCCACGTGATCTTGTACGTCAAGGTAAGCAGCTTGGACCGTTTGATCTACTTTTCCTTCGTGCAAGTCCCTACGTGGCATGGTCACCGTTGTTTCGTTCATCTCGACACCATTGTGCCACGGTGCATTGGACATTGTGTTTGGGATGCTAGCCTCCGTGATCATTAGGTTATCCGTTAGAGAGTCCGGGATTGTTTTCGTCTGCCTGCCAGCACATTCCGTTAGGGTACCGTTGGGGTGTTGCTGTCTCGGGATCCATGTTGGCCTCTGCTCCAAGCGGCCCATGCTTCCGCGCGGGTTCCCAGCATTGCCGACACCAGAGGAGGCCTTCGCCGGAATCCTACGACGCGGTGGCTATGAGCGTAACCAGGAGCCATAGAGTCGATACCCATCCTTGTCCATCGATTGCAGGCCACCCTCAGGACTTCTCATCGAACAATGTTCGAAATGGTGTCCGCTTACCACAACTAAAACAAAATAATGGCAGGTTTTCATAACAAGCCCTTTGAAAGTAGCGGGTTCCATCTGGTAGCTTGATCCATGTCCCCTGCTTTACCGTTGTGCTCAAGTCCAGCTCGATACATATCTTCGCATATCGAAATTTTTCCCCCCTAACTGTATAATCATCTAGTTTCAAAGGAGTACCAAAGATAGAAGCAATGCGTAGAATAGTATCGGCCTTTCCTAGCTCAAAAGATAACCCCGACAGCTGTAGCCATACCGGAGCTCTGGTAATTCGCTCATCAAAAGGTCGAAAAAATGGCTTTTCTTGAGAAAGGGTTAACATGTTACCTTCTATGTTCCATGGACCATCTGTAAGAACCTTGAGACGATCACTATCATCTCCAAAAAAGAAAAGCATATAAAATTTACCTAATTCTACTACCTTCAGAGGAGAGGTTATTTGCCACAGTACCGGAAGTTCTGCTCGTAGCCTGTCAGCAGATACCTCAAACCCAACGAATCTGCCCATAAGACTTCTTTGCAACTCCTCAGTGCGCCGGGCAATTTCGTCCGCTTGTATTATGACTTCATCCTTGGATGCCTTTTGTATGGCTTGCAAGCACTTCTTCAAGATCATAGGAGGAGCCGCAGAAGGAAGGTTCCTGACAACATCGGACCATCTAGCGCCGGAGGGTTTTGGAGTAGGAAGGAGTGGAGGGGGAATAGGAAGATCTGGTCGATTTTTGGAGGTGGATGGTTGGGAGAGGGTAGAGAGCGGAGGAAGGGGGAAAGGGGGGAACGGGTCGGGAGGCTCCATTTTAGTGCGCAATTAGAGTCAATACAAGTAGCAATATGACGAGCAGCTTGTTCTCAAGCAACTAGTATTGAAGAGCTACTGCAAGCAATTTACAGGTTGATAATGGATGGTCCATTGAGAACAACCGAAAAAAATTGTATAAATATGTAAATATAATGATTAGGGTAAACATTATGTAAAAAAAAAAAATTTTTTTCTAATTTATTGTGGATACAATTTAAATATTTTTTTTTGTTAAATTCAAAATCACTAACTTTAACTTTTGTGCAGATTTAACTTCAACGTTTTTATTGCACTAAATGCATAATATTATTTCGGCTTTAGCGTAGTAATAATTTGATACCGATCACTCCATCCTCTTCACTTTTGTTCCCCGTTTCTTCGTCACCATTGTTCTTTTGCCATTATATCAAATTCCCTGATACGAACATAGCACACACGAAGATGTATCAAATGAATCATTTCATGGTATCAGCAAACAATGGAATAAATATACACATTTATAGGAGTGCACATTCATTTTTCTTATGGAAAAATATCGATAAGAGAAATGAACGAAAACTGAACCGATCAAGAAGAGCAAGGCTTATATGTTCATTCAAAGAAAAATTAAAGGTTAACGCTATATGGGAAACCCTAATTCCGATCAAGCAGGTCTTTATTCTTTATTTTTTTAAAAAAAGTAACAAAAACCATTTAATTAATGACAAAAGTTTAAGAGCATATCTATTATAATTCATAAACTTAGTTAAGAAAAGATTAATTAGAATGTTTCTTCCAAGCCCTAGCAGACCAAAGATGTCATGCTTCTAGATATTCTACGATGAAATTCTGCTTGGAAATTATGGTGTCAATGATTGCTATCACTAGAGTTGCTTTATCGGCTTGCATATGGGGGAGAACGCAATAGAAGGATCTTCGAGGCTAACCCTAAAGACAGACTTCTCAAAATGCGTGAAAAGTTGGAATCTTTCACGCTTGCGAACCCTAAAGACAGACTTCTCAAAATACGTGAAAAGTTGGAATCTTTCATGCTTGCGAGGGTAATCAAAGTTTCAACTTATAGGAGTTTGTTGCTAACATTTTTTCCCTCCCTGAAAAAGAAAAGAAATCAACACATTCAATATAAAGTTGAGAAAAAAAAGGTGTCGTCCCTGTCTTTTTTTCATTCTCATATTCCACTCATTAGCCATCATATCTTTATCATAAAAATTGACTTAACAATCATACATCATTATCAAACTCACATATGAATGTACCACGAAAAAGCAAATGAGCACCTGTAAAAATGAAACATCTTAATAGTTCACTGATTGCCCATCACTCTTGACTTATTTTCTTCATTGACAACTATCTAAGAAGAATCTGTGTAGAGTACAACAGGTACAATACATTGATGACTAGAGTTTAAATGCTTTCAAATTGCAAGCCAAGTGTAAAACATAATGATATCTAACCTAATATTATGATTTTGTTGTCCCAGACTAATAAAACAATTTCACATAACATTTCAAGCTTAAGAAAGCTAGATGCACCATGTTTTTCGTCATCATCAAATCAACGGTTAATGGAAGCACCCACCCCCTGGATCAATGGGTGATGCTGACGGTTGCCAATCAGAATGTCCTTAAATCGACCGATCGATCCCAGCATCCTACTCAGCTTCTGTCAAGAAGAATAATAGTTAAGAGATAAATGATGTAAAATGCTTGGCGAGTAGCAAATAAATCATATACAAACATCAGCTAACAACCGTAGATGACTCTTAAGTTGCTCAGTAATTTCCAGGTAAAGGATAAAATATCAAGCTTATTATGTTCTAAAGGGGTCAATCATCTTTGGCAGCACGAGATAGTGATAAGAATATACACATACAAATAGAAGCTTCTCCATTTTTCACACACGGTAGACTGGAAATAATATGGCACAATTTCTCAGCTGGACCTATATTTGGACCAGGTAGAGTTATATGAATTTCTTTATTGAAGTACGGCCATTTTTAGAGGAAAGTACAACCAAGTTGTGAACTATATATACATGTTGATGGAACTGTGAGCTAGCCAAAAGAAAAGGAAAAATAGACAAGTTTTTTCTTCATCTTAATTTTCCCTTTATTGATTTGATAAATGAAAATAACTTTTTTCTTACAAGGAAAATGGTCCAAAACATCCAAATGGGCACCATCAGATCTGCCACAAACACTCTCATCTGGCATATCTTCTCAGGTGCCACGCAGAGTAATAAATGGGCAAAACTTTGTACAAATCACTAGCAGCCCCTTTAGTCCAAAAGAGGCATCAACAACACGTTTTCAAATGTTCAATATTTCTTTAAATATAGGTAAGAAAACATTAGTTCTTCTCTTTCTACCCTGAACAAAAAAGAAGCATATTTTACTCTAGCTAACCTTTCATGGTATTTGCCTTCCACATGGTTGCAGTCAAAGAGAGATAAGTGATGATTACATGAAAGCAAAGAAGCATAAACCTTCTAAGAAAAAGGGAAACAACAACATTTATCTCATCTAGTAATGAAACCTAAACTAGATAAATTATTTTAGTAGTTTTGAAAATAAAATATAAATCTAGATTCAATTTTGTATTCATATATTCAAGAAATTCCATTTCATAGCAATCAAAAGAAATAAGAGGAAAAGTAAACCAATACATCTTAAGAGAGAATGATAATGCTTATTTTATGTATCCATCTCCTAGCACAAACAACAGCAAAGCTAGCTTCAATATATCAAGTTGACTACTTTAGGCAGTGTTGGGTAAAATTTAAAAGCTAGAAGAGCAACTATGGATTTCCGCTCAAAATAACAATGGGTTCTAAAATATCCTTGCATAATTCCAAAGGGATAACAAAAATAACAAGCAGCTCCCGGTTTCAATTCAGTAATAAATTCTTTTGAAGTTGCATTTTCTCCTCAATATTTTGTAGAGTGTATCAGGGTTTTTTTATAGTAATGCATACTGATTGAATATTTTCATGCCGTACTAAAACTTTTTTTAGAGGGCAACTAGTATAACCAGTTGACACCTTATCCCCATCCTCATTTCTAGTTTCTCATGGTGTTAATAAGGCTAAGAAATAAGACAAAAACATCAAGAAATCAGAATGTATGGTTTTGGCATAGTCCAAAATCCAATTAATTACAAGCAACTAACTGGGGTGTAAACCTAAAGACACCAAAGGAAAGAGTTTACGCTATTGAAAATACATAAAGGCCAGAAACAACACAAATAGTAATGGAGAAAAGGAAGTGTGACTACAAAAATTTATACTCTCATGACAGCAACGAACTGAAATTTGTTATAGATTAGTTGTCCATATTATCATATCAAGAAATGCTTCTGTATGTTGTCATACAAATTGGCCATTTCAGAATAGAGGGTGACTATCAAACTTATATGATCATACATATAATTTCACGTGACTTGGACAAATTACATAATTAACAAGTTACTAAGAAAGCAGAAAGGAAATATAGAAGAGCACACAACAAATCCATTCGAAAATAAACGATGAAGAGAAATCCAATTTATCAAGTGCAAATACTCACCTCATCATTGATACCAAATTGCAACTTAAGTTGCTGAAGCTGCCATTTGTCTTTCTGCCACCGTTGACCCAAAATCACAAGTCCCATAACAGCAGCAGCTACAACAACAGACCAAATTGTGTTGCCTTCCGTAGCATGACGATAGAGGGATGCTGAATGTCTTCTCCACCAAGCATCACAAGGAAGGCTGGATCCATCAAATTTTTTATCTTCCTGATTGTGTTTTTCATACTTTCCAGGTGACTCCAGAATTTCCCTAGAAACTTCATATGTATCTTCTTCGGCAAACTCAATGTTACTTTGAAATCCTTTCCGCTCGTTAAAATTCATATCATGTATAGAGACACTGCTACCATCATCAAAAAACTCGACTTCATGTGAAGTATCATCAAATTCATTTAGCAGTTTCTCGTTCTCATCATTATCGACATAATAACTTCCACTACGACCCTCCAATACACTCTGGATTTCACTAAGCTCTGGCTCTATTGGAAGATTTTCATGCTCACTAGGTGGAAACACAAAATGATGAGACATGAACAATGCACCAGGAGATTGTTGTTCGTTATCCTTCTCCTTTTTGGTATTATCATCTGCTTGATCAAATTCTTTGGGACCAGGAGCAGCACCATAGGCAGATGCCGTGAGAGACACAACTTCCCAGTCAGCTCCACGGGAAGATGTCCCCTCTACCTCCTTTTCATTGTCTGCCATGTTCTCAAGCCTAAAATTGAGTACAAATTCAAAGGTATTAGTCTTCCCCAATAAAAAAAAAACAATTTCCAATTATTAAAACATCTCTATCATCACTCTCAAAAACACATCTCTATCATCAACACATAAGAAATCTCAAACAAGGAATGTCAAACTGTAATTAAGAAAAAAGGAATTCAATCTGTCATATGAACAAAACTCAACATCAAGGTTCTGTTTTTTTTATAAAACTATTTTTTTCGGAAAATGATACATCACTTTTATAGTATTTGATAACTTGAAAATAGTTGGTCAACAAGAAGACCAGAGAAGTAGTTAAATTTTGGGAAAATGAATTACACATTTCGAAATGGAAATTCATTTTCCTCTCACAAAGCCATCATGTTTGATATTTTCAAGATAACTTTCTTCAACTTCAAGACATATATCAAACACATGAAAATAAACTACTTTCCTTTGATTCACTTTTCTAATCTTTTTTTTTTTCTTTAGGAATTCATTTACATCAAAACAAACGGAACCCAAATTGTCAGAAAAATTGCCATTATGTCGACTAACCACCCATTCACAATAAAGTCAACCGCGAGCAACCATAAGATGTTTGGTTAAATAAAATGATGGCAAACACCAATCAAAAGCATGAACTACACAAGGAATGATGGTGAAAATCTTGAAAGTTTGAAACAGCACATACTGCCGGGGATTATGGGAAAGGATTCAATTGTAACAATTGGATAATAAAACATTCAAAAATATGTTTCTTCCTGTTTTGTTCCAACAAAACTGCAAATATCCCTTGACGGCGACATACTCTCTCAACAAAGCAGAAGAGATATATATTAACATCGCATGTAATGTTCAGAGTGATCAGAACAAAAAAAAAAAGGAAAAAGAAAAGGCAGTCGCCAATATCTCGCAATTACACTGTCCACGCCTTGAAAGATGATCCAATTCTAATCCTCGCAATCCAAATGTTCAGAAGCAAAATAGACAAGACAAATCAGGGAAACAAATCTAGACAGAATTAAAGGGAAATCATTAATATTGCCAAATGACCAAGAAACATCTGAAGAAACAAACTGAATCAAACGAAGCTTAGAACTACTGGAGAAGGAGCAAAATTTACCTCAAAAATTAGAGATCTTTGAACTTTGAGAAGGAAAATGGAACCAAGAGTTGCAGAGGAATCCGCAAGTCGCGGAAAGAAGAAAACTTTTGGGGGAAACCAAAAAGGAGACCTTTTTATACGACTGGGCCGATGCGCTCGACCCAAAAGGACGGCTCAAGATTAGATCGTGTATTGGATTCCGATCCGATCCAGGTCGGAAAGTGGTATTTGAGCAAAGGATAAGGGTAAAAACGGAAGAAAATTGTGAAGTTACGTCCTTACTACTTCGAATGCTGCGGCCGCTCGACCCCTAAACAAGAACAAGAGCGAGCAGCGATCGGGGTAAGAAATCGACCTTCGAATTTTTCAGATTTTGTGTTCTTTTTTCTCGCAGTAAGCATCAAGGGATACGTTAGGAACGTTACGCTACTAATAAGGGTTCGTTAGTTCCAATTCATGTCGAGTATGAGTAAGGGATCGAAGGTGTTCGTCGAAATGCGCGAATGGGGAACCTTGTGATGGAAATGGTGGTTTTTTTATCTGCGGAGATTTGTGTTTGCACGATTCTTTTGTTATATGTCAAATTTATAACTTGTCGTTGATGGCATGCCAAGGTCGATCGAGTTTGTAACTTGGTTGTTCTTAAATAATTTGTGAAGTGGGTCTCTCAGGACTACAACCCTTTCGGCAATCATCGCAGTGTACCTTGAACTCGATTGTTGACATTTTCATTTGCCTGTTGGCTGCAGGTTGAAACCAATTTATTCTTGCAGTAAGTTTCTCATTGCTTCCATTTCTGAGCAGAAAAAAAGTTGGAAATGAGGGGAAAGAATTTTTTGCTATCATTTACAAAATCACTTGTACTATCTGCTATGGTATCTAGAACCATTTCTGACCGATACGTGCAAGTAGTTTCTGTAACAGGCCCTTCTATGCTTCCTACGTTGGCACTTGAAGGTATCTCTTTGCTTGAACATTTCAGCCAGATAATTTATCAAAGAATAATTGGAAACTTTTATGTATTCTGATCATTAGTCCGATGACAGGTGATCGTTTGTTGTGCGAAAAATTTTGTCTTGAAAGACACAGATTCTCACGAGGCGATGTAGTCGCATTCACGTAAGTCGCAAGTCGGATCTTTTAGTTTTGAATGAACTCTTAAAGTTGACAGTTCATCTCTGTAATGTTATAATATACCAAAATCTCCTATAAATTACTAATTTCATATTGTCATTTGGCAATCTGCAGATCCCCTATGAACCACAAGGAAGGATTTGTTAAAAGATTAATTGCACTCCCTGGCGACAGTGTCCAAGTTCCATTCTCATCTGATATAGTGAAAATTCCAGACGGGCACTGTTGGGTCGAAGGTGACAATGCAGCGAATAGTACGGATTCAAGGCATTTTGGCCCTGTAAGTTGCATACAACACAACTTTGAATCGAACATGACATGCATTTCAGGACAAGTTACCATATTCGCCTCATTGCATTTGGGCTACTTGGGGCTAAATTTGGTCTGTAAAGAACTAACTTAAATACCATTGTCACAGGATAGGAGTCTTTTTAAGAGTTTTCTCCTGAGAAGGAATGTGCCATTTGAGTTTTCATGGAACTGATTTATGATCACCAAAGAAGTCTAAATTCCTCTTAGAGTCTTTTTTTTTTGGGAAATTCATACTTCAGTTTTAGACTCTTTAGTCATATATGCCTTTCATGATCTTTGAATAAAAAAAGACCTTTATGGGGACATGTTGAAAACTGATTTTCCATTTGAAGAATCTAAACTCTAGCCAACTAGCAAAGATGAATTATTATGTGATTTTTCTTATGATACCCCCAAACTGCCGGCTGATACTAAATGGTGAAGAGATGGAAATTTTGCTAATAATGTAGCATTAAGCAAAGAGATTTAAGCAAACTAGGTAATAGTCCGAACGCACCAGGGATGTAACCCAGGGTTCTTCAAACATGTTAAAGAAACATTGGTATATGCATGCATCATTTTGGTACTTTTTATATTCAGTTTCTTTATGTTTGTCTATCCTATCTAAGCAATTTGGAAAGCACCAGCAATACTTCTTCAGATCATTATAGAATGAGCAATAAATCATTTCTTTTGCAGATTCCTCTGGGGTTAATCAAAGGAAGAGCAAGTCATGTTATCTGGCCACCTAAAAGAATATCTCAAATTGATAGAAAATTTCCTGCTGACCGAATCTTGCCACAATGAACTGTTTCGAGAAGTTGAGCTTTCAGTCTTGCTGATAAACACACTTACAGTTTGCAAACTCTACATCAACTGTAATTCTTTCAGGTTGCAATTTTGGAGCTTCAGCATTACTTGACCTGATGTGTAACTTCACGTGTGATGTCAAAAAATGTAAAGAACAAAAAAACTTTTGAACCGTATCACATTTGTGAGTTAAAACTTCTTAGTTGTATCAGATTGCCAAAGTTTGCATTGCTAGTCAGTCTGATGACTGATATTATATTGCTTAATCATATCGAATTCGATTACTGAGTTTTGATCGATCATGTAAATTAATTAAGCTGTTGTTTTTGGCAGAAGCACTTCTCTCATCACAAGGCACCTGACCTTATTAATGGTGATGAAGCAGAGGTACAAGTGCTGCTCCAGTTCATCCAGCTGCTGGCTGAAGCTTGCGTCCGCCTTCCATATCTGCCGCACCACCTCCCGCATCAGCCCCCACTTCCTCTCGCACCGCTCGCTGCACAGCCTCAGCAGCGCCAGCATGTGATCCACCTCGTCGCGCAGCCGCGTCACCAGCCGCCCGATCGTGTCCAGATCCCGGCTCAGTATGTAGACCCCCTTCATCGCAGCGTCCAGCTGCGCCAGCACGCGTGCGAGCCACCGCGTCGACGCCATGCGCCGGGACGAGGTGGTGGACACGAGCGCCGGCAGCGCCGCCATGGCCAGCAGCATGTGCAGCGCCACGTAGAGGCCGACGACCGACGTGGACGCCGTCAGGACGACGAGGATGGCCGTCATGGCCCGTTTCAGCCGGCCGAGGCGCCGCAGCCTCGACTTCGCCTTCTTGCGGCCGGACTCGAGCCGCCGGAGCAGGTCCGCGGAGCCCTCTTGCACTGCCTGGAACTCGGCCGAAGAATCGAAGGGGTTGGACAACATGGAGAGGGTGGTGAGGTAGTGTTCTACGGCCTGAGGCGGAGCTTTTGGTTCAACGTGGCTGCTGGTCGGGGCGAGGGCGTGCAACGTGGCCTTGAGCGTGCGGTATCGAGCGCGGACGCGCTCGACGTCGCTCAAGAGGAGGCCGCAGAGGAAGGAGGCCTTGGAGGTCTCATCGTAGTAGTCGGAAAGGAGGACGTGGGTCTCGGGACGGCAATGCTTCTTGGCGTGCGCGAGGATCTCGTCGGTGGTGGGTTGATCAGGCTCGAGGAGGCGCTCGACGAGGTGACGGCCGGACTGCGGCGGGGGGAGCGCGGCGGCGCCGCCGTGAGACAAGGTGAGGTCCGTCACGCGCGCGCAGAAGTCATTGTATGACTCGGTACGGAAGGCGTTCACGTACTCTTCGCGCAAGTCCACGCCGTGCGTCCTGAGCGGCGCCACCACTTCGCATGTTGCTGTGTGTTCATCAGCATAAAAAAAAGATATAGTAACCAAAACAGATAGAATGCTGAGAAATTTCATTTTTAAAAATATAAAAATATTATTCTTTTTATCGGCTTAAACTTTTAAGATTATTAATAACACGTCTAATTTAACATGATATCAGAATCAAAGATATTAAATTTAAAATATTAAAAATATAAATATAAAAATATTATTCTTTCTATCGACTTAAGATTATTGATAATATATCTAATTTAACATTTACGAACTTAGATATATGACTCATATGCCACCAAATAAAAAAAGATGATTTGTATGAGTTATGCATCTCTCATTCAAATGTTCTAAAGAAAAAAAAAACATATACATCTATTATTATTATTTGTTTAAGAACTTAATTTTTTATTTAATTTTCTGTCCAATAACAAAATGACAGAATGCATGTACCCAAAAAAGTGCAAATACAAATAATAATATGTACAAATTATTTATTATCGAATGCTAAAGGAAGAAGTTTCCTCTATAAAAAAAGTAAAATGTGAAGTAATTAGAAAAAGAAAAATATTCTTCTTAAGTAATTATCACCGGAGTTGTGCGTGTTCTTATTTAATGAAGAGAGGACAAAACGAATTTGCTAAGATATTGTAGGATGTATGAGATTATAATTAGTTAAGCAACTCCGATTGGTTATATATATTGTTGTTGTCATATTAAGAAAGATACATTATGTACTAAGACATTAGTTACTAAAGGGATGCAAATTATTTATGCATATTATATAAGAACTGTTAAATTAGATAAGCTGGCCACTTTTAACTAAAGATTGAACTATATATAAAATATTCATCTTTACATCTATATTTCTAAATGAACTATGAACGGGTAAGACATTTGGTCTATATCTGATTACCTATCACTCAAGGAAATCAATAACTATTTTTTAAAAATGTTTTGTTTTGTATGATGTAAATTCTTAACCAAAATTTACTTATTGATATTTATATTCTTCAAAAAAGGTTATGAATAAGTAACATTACCTTTTGGATCCAAATACTTGCAATCTCTAAAAAGGCTGAGACTTATATGCATCTCCCCCTTAATCTTCTTTTATGTCAGGACCAGTAGATTATGATCTGTACATATGAAGAAAAAAAATGAAATGATAGAAGAACAAAAAGC
This sequence comes from Pontederia paniculata, assembly GCA_001647135.1. NCBI lineage: Eukaryota > Viridiplantae > Streptophyta > Magnoliopsida > Commelinales > Pontederiaceae > Pontederia > Pontederia paniculata. The sequence goes on from LTAE01000781.1 coordinate 65,296, forward strand.
TTAATATATATCAGAACTGAGAAGGTAGAAAAAGGAAAGAAAGCAAAACGAACAATATATAGTTGCTCTTTTGTAGGCAACATAATGCATGGTGCATGTATATTAACCTTGTTCCAAGGGTGATATGATGCAAGCTTAAAGAGCCATGAATTGGAGAAGCTTTTAGCTCCAAATTTAGGGCCCTCGGGAAAGCTTTTAGATTTCCGAATGGATGAGAGAGGATTAGAATGCTTATATATTAAGGCTCGTGACGAGGAGGAACAAATGCTCAAACAATTAAAGCTTGGAAGGAAGGCCAAAAGGTGGCAAGTACTCAAGGGAAACATGCACGTAACTGGTGCCACAAGCTTATTTAGTGCGTGCAAATACACTTGTCCATAGCTAGGACACTCTTTTATATGCAAGTATAACGCAAAGGCTATGTATGCATTTTTTTTCGGTACATTATTACATGAACATTAAGGCTCCGTTTAGTTCGGGAATAAGACCTTGATTAAGGTCTTATTCCTCGTTTTTTAACCAAACGTCTTAAATATCATCGAGTGGGGCCCACATCATTTAATGTAAGAATTGAAAAAAATGTGAGAGTTTTGTGTTCTCAGGTCACCCAGAATCTAGCTGGATTAGGGTTTGGGGAATATGTGATGGATTAAAAAATTTTAATCCTGCTACAGTTAACGTGTTGCCAAACGGGGCCTAAGTATGCATTATTTGTTTGGATCGAGAAAAAAGTTTGAATTATTATATTAATCCAATTTTGCATATTTTTTTGCATTTGGTGATAGCGAAAACCAATTATTTCTTGCAATTGTCTTATCAAAATATATTAACGAGCAGAACGTAGAAGGGAAGGAATCACCTCTTAATTATGTTCTGATCTCATCCTATCTTTTCATATACATTTTTTTTAAATATACTTTTACATGCTCCATCCTTCTCAGATTATATTCTTATTTGAATTTATTTTCAAAAATATAATGTAAGGGGGGCGTATTTATTAATTGGGTATGATATTGTGGACATTTAAATTAACTTAATGCTATTTCATCATCTCAATCTTAACTCAGCTCATTATTGGCTGATTATTTTTTTCTTTTAGATTGGCTAGAATTTGAGCCCTCTTTTTGGGGACGTTCCTTCCGTTTGGAACTCCCGAATGGGTCCACTACACCCCGTTTCTTGTGGGGAGCTTAATAGATTTTGTGAAAAGCGTAACACATGAGCATATCCAATGTATTTTTGATACTTTTAGATCTTTTTGTGCATACCCCCATTCGCCCACAATGATCAACTCTCTAATTATATTTGTAGCTTTGCTTTATGATTCAGCTTTATAGTTGTAATTTTTTTCAGGTAAATTTTCACCGGTGTCCAAGATTATTAACACATGACTAACCCGATATTCGAACTGTAGCGGCAGAATAAATTCTGACCAAGATGACGATTCTGAAGTTTGGACTCGTGCTGCTAATTTTAGATTCCTCAATTATCTTGACTAGAGCTGAAAATAAGTTAGGTCCTTCGTGAGCGACTCGTCACTTGACCTATTTTGAACCTTGTTCGGCTCGTCTTTCTAAATAAATAAGTCAGACTCGAAATTAATATTTAGTCTTTCTATTTAAACATGTTTGGCTCGTCTATATTATGATTAGCTTATTAGCTTATAAGGCAAACTTATACAATTAATATATATTATAAAGCTTAAAAATATTTAACTATTTTTTATTTAGAAATTAAATATATTGTGAAAGAGGTATAATAAGTCACTTTCATTCAAAATTATTATTAATTTTAGTGTGTTAGATATGTACAATGCTAAAGTGCACAATATTTTTTTATATTATAAAAATAATAATATATAATTTAATATATATTTATTAATAAATAAATATGGCTCAATAAGCTATTAAGCTAGGCTAGACTTCTTAAATTTAATAAATAAATCAAGCCAAACTTAATTTATAAGCCTGTGATATGTTATTGGCCTAGCTCGTTTATTAAACTTTTTAAACAGATCTAACATATTTAAGCGTTGCCCTAGCTCGACTCGGCTCGATTCGTGTTCACCCCTAATCTTGACTATATAATTGTAATTTTGATCAGCCAAGTAACAAAATATTTTTTTTCGCTTTGCTTCATGATTCATGATTTAGCTTTATAGTTGTGATTTTTTTTCTAGTAAATTTTATCGATATCTAAGTCTATTACACCCGATTAATTCGGTGTTCGGACGAAAGCGGTATGATAAATCCTGATCAAGATGATGACTCTGAAGCCCAAACTCGGATTACTAACTCTCGATCCCTCGATCTGAAGCACAGACCTATTAATCATCTGTGTCAATCAACTTAATTATATAATTGTCAATCAACTTAATTATATAATTATAATTTTGATCAGTAATTTGAGCCAAGTAACAAGATATTTTGATAAATAGTATATTAGTTTAGATGGTAACTTTTACAAGTAAACCATTTGTTTTACCATTTATTTAAATGGTCTCCAAAGTTCGTAGTAAGCAATGTATCAATATTATTATTCGCCATGAACATCAACGATCACGCCATTCAAAGATAAAAATGATTGATTGATTGCTTGTATACCAATTAAATGAGATGGATGTCCCGTTTATTTAGAATTCATTTTGATCTAAATCGATATTTCCCTTTTTGAAGAAAAAAATGCTCGATTAACAGTTTTGCAGAGTTGTAAAAGAAGTGACAAAATATTAATGTTTGGTGATTAAGTAGCGGGTCACAGTTTAAATAATAGTCATAATTATTTAGAATTGTATTTAAAACATTTGACGTGAGAAATTGGGATAGAATGTTAGCACAAAACCTATGAAATTGTATTATTCTTTTTTTTCTCTATGATATTTTTAAGATGAATGTTTCATCTGTTAATTAATTAAGTATTATTATAAAATTTAAATAATGTGTATAGTGTTATGATATTTTACGTTTATTTATGTCAGCACTTCAAATTACTAAATAATCAAACAATTTTTAGTTATTCCGTCAATTAAATCAGCTAAATAAATGCTTACATGGTTGAATAGCTATACATTATAGAATTCACAATTACTCATGCCAATTTAGATTAACCTTTTCTTCTAAATTATTCTCGACACCAAAATTTTAGTTCGACCAATTAATCATCCTTCTTAAAATTTAAATGGATTTTTTTTATACGAGCTTGTTGAGAATAGCAAATCAAGTCCACTCATCTTAACCAATTTAAATTTTATGAATTTAAAACTCTAGCGGTACCTCATTTATTTTTCAGTTTAACCATCTTTCTTTATACTTCGTTTTTTTTTCATTTACCAGTCAGACTTTATTACACCTCTAAATTAAGGAATTAAGACTTTACCCAACAATCAATTTTTCTATTAATTATTCTTTATTTATACAAATATACTTGTACACTTTATAATCTTTTGAAAATTGAATAGTAGAAATCGCACTTCAAAATTTAAAAAGAGTTGTTTTCCTTTGCTTCCCTTTTCTTAATCTCAACTGTATTTTCTTAATTTGATCTTGAAAACTTAACCAGCCACCAAAAGAAATTTGTACGAGGTATCAACCCTACAAGTAATTTTGTAGTAGTTTTCTGTCAAATATTTAAGCCTCCCCAGCAATTTATTACTAAAAGATTCTGCAATTGAACTAGACAATTCAACTGGTCCAAGATGTTTGTACAACTGCATCATTCAACAACAGAAAGAAGGAAAATACTAGGTAATAGATCGTCATTTGGAAGACAGACATAAAAGACTACTTCAAGTTGTCTTATGTTTGCTATATGGGAGTGGGATGCCAAGCAGAATGAAAGACAAAAGAAAAAGAAAAAAAAAACTAGACTGAGTACAAATCTTACCCCATATTGAAGAGAATATCCTCTTTTTCTATACCAAATAGGCAACATATGAGCCATGATAACTTGATCTTTACAGTTCATCACTGGAACTTCGCGGATCTCCTTGTGTATGGTTGCTTTCAGGGTCATTTTTCTTTCTCTGCAAGGCCTCAATAACTTCCTCAAGCGGAGGATCTTCAGGTCTTCGATACAGTTGGTCTCCTATCTTCACTTCATATGCTTCTGGCTGTCTCAAAAGAATTCCTTCAGCTGAAGAAAAAGGGAACTCTGTCACTCTTCTGTGCAAAAAAATTTAGATCCATAATAGTGAAATGCAATTCTTTCTGTGTACGCATTAAACATGGAACAATACAGTAGGATGACAAAGAAAATCGAGTAAATCGACCAATCTATCATCTGTGATACCTTATTTCGATGTATTTTTTTTTTCTATTAGTTCATCATAAAAGGAAATTTGCTCATTTTGTGATCATAACATCTCAGTTACGGCAAGTAGCATAATAGTGATCCCCCTAATTCCATATCAAACATCAGGTCAAACCTTGCGGAGAAATGTAAAAATGTTGATGCACCAAAGTTTGAACTACTTCAAGTTCCATTGATCATCTTTACAATTTCTTGGTGATGCCCACATGAAACCTCTAGTTACATTTCAAGTGGGTTTTCCTACCATTATATGCTACTTGCTTGTACCATGCCATTGATATGGATGACATTCAAAACAAATGCAACCAGGCAGTGTACGACGCCAGCCCACTACACATACCATTTTCGAAAGTACATGACGGAAAGCAACCAAAAACAATCGTACCAAGGAAAGCCAAACTTGAAAACATTCAAGCTCAAGAAAATGAGCTTTTAGTGACAAATGAAAATACTTGCACAGGACAAAAGGACAACATTATACTACAAACTTCATTTGCATGTGCCCCACTGAACAAGTATGAAAAAAGTTATGAGTAGGTATAGAATTTCCCCAGGAAGAACCTGTTTAGTAAAAATTGACCCTGTTATAATCAGGCTTTCTGTACTGTTTCCTAGTTCTGAAATCTGGACTGACATTCAGACAATTCTAATATTATAATTATCTTAACTGAAACAAAAGAAGCATTCAAGGACTAAAATTAAGCTTAGAAAAGCAATTTGAAGTTGAATACACTCAAGACATCCCAAAATCAAGGTCATACAGTTCCAAATCCTTGATGAAATCTATAGGCATGAAATAGGAATCGGTTACAAATAAAATGTCAAATAATAATTAGAACCAAGAGATGGACTTGTAGACACTCATTTCTGAACAACAATTACCGAATGGATAAAAACTCGACTTGCAATATCTGAACTTACCTCTTCTAAATCTTGTCCCTTCTCTAAGGTAAACATGATTATATTTAGGACAGCCATGAACTTAGCTTCAACTGATCCAGTTCTGAGGACCTTGCTCCACATAGCAATTAGTGGGACATCCTCCTGAATGAAGATAGCAGGACCATGACCATACTAAAGAGGCACAAGCTGCTCACTGTAAGGAAAAGTAGAAAAAAAAGGACTTGAGAACTCAAAAAGAATAAGATAGCTTAAACCAAATGTAAAAATCACTCAACAAAGGAAAGTAAACGAGCCATGCCAGGTAGACACAATGAACTTTTGGCAATATTGAAATCAAACTCTTTTGTTTTTTATGTTAATCCTAGTATCCAGAAACCTAGTGACTGACTAATCTAGTTGGGGTTAGAGTACTAAAGATTTTCCATCTCTTAGTAGTGGCACTTTGGGATTCAGTCTTGTGACCTAGCTTGAAATTATATTCTCTGGACATTTATGGAGGGTGTTATGTTGAACAACTATCATACACAAAGCCATTTTCATTAAATAGACTCCCGGTATGACATTAATATTAAATATTGTAAATCATGGGAGCTCTAACAGCCACCTGCTTTAAAGTCATTCCTCGAGAAAACTAAGAAACAAATATCAACAGACATAGAACTCATGGAAGAAAACTTTCTTCTTAAGCTCATAAAACTACAACATATTCCCTCCCAAAAAAAAAATATAATGGTAGAAGTAGAAATGAGAACACTTCCTTTTACTGCTTTTAAAGTTACTAACAAATATGTATAAACTTCTGAGACATCATTAACTTATGTGTTCGGAACTAATTTGTCATCTACAAATTACCAATTCAACAATATGGATGTGAAATATCTTCTCGCAAAGATCATTCAGTAGCATATTATTTAGAGAAGGTAAATCCTTGCAAGAAAGATATTCTGAAGGCAATAATATAAAAAGAAAACGAGAATTATGTTTCTTAGTAAGCCAAATTTACAATGAAAGAAAGTTCATGACAGGAGAAGTCCCCTAAGAACCCAAATTCTAATGTAGCATTGGCGCCAAATAAAATTGTTCCTAAATCTGAAAGGGAAAAAAAACATTAGCATTTTCCAAATATTTTAGAAGAGTTTTTATACAAGATTGTAATACCCAGCAATTTATAAAATAGAAAATAAAAATAAAAATAATAAGTTGGAGGTTGGGCTACCCTATAAATAAGTCTTTTCAGAAAATCTGCCAACTCTTTTGGCATTCTTTTCCCAAAAACCCTTGCCGTCAGAGAAGCCCCCTCTTCTCTTTTCTCTTCTCTTCTCCCAAGCACAGGTAATGGATCTATGTCTTTCCCCTTAGGATTGTCATTTTATTCATTCTAAATCTGTACCAAATCCCTAGGAGGCGGTGGAAGAGAGGCACCACACGGAGAACGAAGAGGAAACTAGATCTAGGAGAAAAGAAAAGGAAGATTCAACAGGAAAAAGGTATGTAACATGGCGGATCCCCTTAGAATAGGTTTTCATGATAGATCGATGCATGCTAGGGAGTTTTAGTGTATTATGATGGATTTGATGTGATGATCATATGCCATGATTCTGGTTTTTAAATCCCCATGATAAATATATGATGTTTATGCCCTAGGAAGGATTTTCTCTTGGATTGATTCGAAATAGATTTTTATATGAATGTATTATGTATATAACGTAGATTTTAAAGCCAAGCAATGTAAAAAAACGTAGGGCTATTGATCTCTATATAATAATATGCTAAAAGGAAAGAATCTCGAAACTATTTAGAGAAGAAGCGGGGCGAAAATCGCTAGGAATTTCCCGTCACGACCGTGACGCAGATGTCACGGGCCGTGACGGCGGCAGCCGAGAGGACGGCACCGGCGGAATTCGCCCAGAACCCCCGTCACGGCCGTGATGAATCTGTCACAGGCCGTGATGGGGAGAGTCACGGTCGTGACCATATGGTCACGGGCCGCGACGATGGAATACACCCAGGCACAACAGTGACGACCGTCACAGGCCGTGATGTCCAGACCCCGCAGATGCACGGACGCATTGCAAGCTGACTGAAAAACCGACCTTTTACTGTCACGGCAGTGACAAGTTTGTCACGGGCCGTGACAATGCTGAATGTAGGAACCATTGCCCGGTCACGGCCGTGACCGAGTCTTCACGGGCCGTGACACTACAGTCACGGGCTGTGACAGACCAGTCACGGGTCGTGACCGATATGTTACAGGTCTTTTTATTCTTAGATGCTGTGGAATTTAATCCTAAGGACTAACATGTGGACAAGATAAAGGGTTAACCATCTTCACAAAATTAATGATGAGGTCGTCATGCATTGTAATGTTCGGGAGCGACAGTGTTAATGATGATGAGGGACTGGTAGATAAGCTGCTACCTAGTTCCTGTTGCCTGACTTTCT
>LTAE01000782.1:0-57501 GCA_001647135.1 Pontederia paniculata
CTTTTCCAAATTAATCCATTTTGGATAATTCTAATTACTCGAGGTTTGTATCATCAAAATATAATAGTTTAAGGCATAAAGTCTATGTTCCAACAAAGACTAATAACATAAACTATGTATGTCATAATCATAAATGTCAAGTCATGCTTTCTTGGAACAACATCAGCAGATCAAATATACCTACTACCCTGTAACAACATCAGGGGATCAAATGTACATGTTACCTTGGAACAACCTCGGAAAAATAACAACATTCTAGAACAATATCATAATTATATCTCATGTCCTGGAACAACATCAGAACATCAATAGAATATATAATCAATTAAAATGTGTAAGTGACTTTAATATGAGGAATTATTAGCAATCTTTGATCTTGTCTCATTAATACATTCAGAAGACTTTGGGTATTTTCATTAATTGCTCATGACTCTTATAGGTACGCCCGATTGTCAATGGTGGTGCACTAACCACTACCAATGCCCTAAAAAGAGGAGAATGCATGTGTATCCTCTTCGTTGCACAACGGGAGCTAGCTGAACAAAAAGAACCATGTAACAGTCACGCTACCCGCCCTATATCGTTAACATTATGACTCCAAATAATAGTTGACGTCATATTTGTTTAATTATTAATCTTGTACTCTTACCTCATCAAGATCTTTAAGTTTCATTAAGAGTCCTATAATTTAACCTATCTACAGTCAGGAGTCATGTAGACTGGTTTGAGGAAACATACCATTTGCCGGAACACAGTCCATGTTCTGTAAGGTCAGCACAGACCGCGTTGTGTTTAGGGTTTCCGTACCGCCATGTTGCCTGCCCCGCTCTGGCCGCCAGTCACGCTCCTGCGCTCATCTGTTGCGTGTCATCATGCTCAACGCCCAGCGCTCGTCTGCCACGTGTCGCCTGTCGTGCCCCGGTTATGCCCGCCATGCATTATCTGCACGCACTCATCGTGTGTCGCTTGTCACACTCCACGCTGCCTGGCGTGCTGCGCGCCCGCCTTGCACCCCTTGCCACACACCATTGTGCTCCATATCACCAGTCTGATCAACATTCGCCATGCGCGTTTCGCGCTCGTCCAGTGCGATCTGCGTCGCCTGGCGCGTGCTCATCTGCCTGACGCACTCCACGCGTCACTTGGTGCTCTACGCGTCCTAACGTCTGGCACTCTGCGCGCGTCGTGCATGTCGCTTGGTGCGCGTCGCGCCGCCACCAAATCCGACCACGCGCCTGTCTGACGCACTCTGCTGGATCTGCATAGTCTATTTCATGGGAAATATCCCCTATCCAGGCCATTTGGTGTACAATGTAGATCTGTAGATAAAAAACCGTGAAAATATGCATGTTTAATACATTATTTTATATAAGAGGAATCCACCCGAGAAAACATACCTTCGGGTTCGTCGGAGTTTGTCCTATGTATTCGGGGGCGTCCTCTCCAACGTCTCTCTTGCTGAGATCGTGAGTCTTCCTCTCCTAGGCCGAATAAAACACATGTGATGAGAGACAAATTGAAGAACAAATAGGAAGACGAAGGAGAAGAATTCGTCTTACCTAGGGTCGGCCACAAATTTTATAAATAAAAAATTATGTGGGTCAAACCCCTAAGGTGTATTTATAGTGCTTTTACCCTTATTGGATCCGAGTTGCGAGTTACTGGATCCGGGTATTACAATATCACCCTTGCATAATTTTGTCACATAGTATCTTTTTGTCACAAACAACAAATAATTATTTCAATACAAGTGGTAAGCATGAGAAATTAAAATAATTATGAAATATAAAATTGAAAATATGTAAGAGTAAGAAACAATATAGAAAATAAATTTAAGAAGAAAATCCATTAAATTAAAAATCATAAAAAAGGTTCATACAGTAGTATTTTTTATGCATGAGTTCTCAAAATAACATCGACAAAATAAATAATTTTCTTTTGAAGTCCACTTTTTTCATATGTGATATTTCACTTTTCATGATTAAGAATTATTTATCATAATAAAACTTTGAGTTAAGAAAAAAAATTAGCTACCATAATTTTATTAAATTAAATGTCTGCTAATAATTCTAAAAGTTTAAGGGTATGTTTGGATAGAGTAGGGAAAGGGAAGGGAAGGAAAGGGAAGGGAAGGGAGGGGAAGATAATGGGACGAAAAGGAATGGAGGGGAAATTTTTTTACCCTCCATTCAAACCTAATTTGGGGAAAATAATTTTTAGTTAGTTAGGAGGGGAAATGAGGTTAATTTTTAATTTTCCCTTTAAAAAAATTTCTATCCAAACAAGGGTAATTTTTATCCTCCCTTCCATTACCCACCTTTCCCCTCAAGCTCTCCCTGAAAAGGAGGTGATCCAGCCGCACCTTCCAGTATGGCTACCTTGTTACGACTTAATTTAGTTGATTTTTTCTTGAAAGATTTTTTTTCATTTTTTCTTTTAAGGATCGACGAATCAAATGATATTTTTGTTCCAATTTTTATCGCTTCTTCTCCCTCTGAATCAAACTTTTCATTTTACCAAGTTCAACGTTAGCCAGATTAGAAGGGTTGTAGGTCCATTACCGTCCGGCTCCGGACCAAAAAGACCTAACGGAGTCATCCCAACTCTCGAGAATCGTTTGAATGAAGAAAAATCATTCAAACGGTTCTCAAAAACTCGCACAAAGAAACAAAAACCCTTCCTTATACATGGAACAACAGAAGTCAGATTGCACTATATCATAATTCCGACTTCTTGTTGATCTCAGATGTGTCCATATCAATGGAACGAGTAACTCGTTATTTCAAGGAATCATTTCTTCGGACAGAAGAAGATTGTTTCCCGAGTCTCTAGTGAGTTACAAACAGAGTTAGAAAAGATAATGGAGAGTTGACCGAAATGAGCACTAAATACTTTTCGAGAGATCTCTTCCAAATCCCTAGTATGATATATTTTGGACTAGTAATTATTCCAAAAAATACTACTGATTCCGCAACAAAACCATTCATTCCTGGCAATGCCAGATAAGCCATCGAAAAGCTACTGAACATAGTAAATAATTTTGACTGACTTAATCAATTTTATTTTAAAAAGAGGAAGTGACTTGGACAAAAAGGGAAGTGACTTGAAATATACATATGAGATATTTTCTTGCTAGGATTCAACACATTAGATGTATGTAATATCTATAAATAATATAAGCTCAACTCCTGTCCCTGTGAATCACGTGAAAGTAGGATACTCCAAATTTCTTTTTTTTTATTCTTCACGCCCAGGATTACGTCATGGATCATTAGATAAGAATCCGGAGATGAAGGTTGTTCTTATCAAACCCACCCTAAATTTAAAAATAAAAAAGTAAGTGGACCTGACCCATTGAATGATGGCTATATCAACTATTCTGATATTTAAATTCGATATAGATTAAATTGTACAAGTGGATTTTTTTATTCCCTTAGACCATGCAAGTCAAGAATTTGTCGATATTTTCGAAATCGAGAAATCTCTACAGGAGCAGGCGCTAGGAACTCGGCAAAATAGCCTCGTAACTTCGGGAGAAGGGGTGCCTCCTCACAAAGAGGGAAGCACCCGCGCAAGCAGGTGTGGACGAAGCGGAAGCGAGAATGTCGGCTTGAGTTACTGAGGAACGTCTCTATCAGAACATTTTTTCTTCTCACTTTGGTCAGTTAGCAATAATCTTTATGTGGACGTCTGGAAATCTCTTTCATGTAGATCCAAACACACCCTAAGTTCATATGAAGAGTTATATTTACATTATTAACTATCCCCTTCACATGGAGCAATATCTAGATTCAATTCAAGATTTCTAGCTCTGATATCATATTGAATTAGATGTGCTACCAACAGTTCTAATAACTTAAATTGACAGAAAAAGCGACATTTTATATTTATATTATTAACGATGTTGATACATTAATTAAAGAAAGTTCAAAATATAGGTTCTGAAAAAGAAAACTTATTCTTTTATATTAACATCAAGAATTCTTTTAATAAGTTGTTTTAGTTGCTAAAATATAATTTTGACAAAAAATGAACATTAGGTAATTGATTTATGCTGATTTTACTAAAAACACAATTAACTAGCAATTTTAGTAGGGGAAAGAGACTTGATTGTATGTGCATGATTAATGTTGACATGCATCCAACAATAACTTTTCACTTTATTTGAATATGAAAAGGTCAAATCTATTTCAAAAGAAATGTTTTATGTTTTAAGAGCGGCAACAAGGTCCAAAGAGTGGAAATGTATGAAGCTAGTAGTTCCGGATTCGATTCCTGAAGTCATCAATTTGGTTAGAAAAATAAAAAAAAAATCGACAGGAAAAAACAGAGAAAGAAACAATAGAAGTTATGAGCTACATATGCATGGTAACGAACTACTAAGCGCCTAGTTCAAAGAGACGCCCGACCTGCTGCTTGACACCTTCGTTGGCGAAGCAGAGTTCGAGCATCCTCCTGAAGACCTGAAAGGCGAGGGCGGCTATTGGAGCCTGCCTGGCGGCCCTTCCCCACCGCCCTGTCCATGTTGAGATCCATTGTCACCTTCTCCAGGCCGCGTAGAGTCCATTGCAAGAATGCATTATGTACTTGACATCGAACACGCCAAGTTGCCGAAATAGCATCACACCATGTTCATGAAAACCTCCTTGACTCTACGGAAGCATATGTCGAGCCATCAATATCTTTATTTGGAACGTGAAAATCGTAGATGCTATGGAACATGGCCCAGGTAATTGTAGAGCCCTCGTCTAGCAGGAGACCTAAGCAGATCACGAGCTCTACGAACCGTTGGGGCTCGATGCTCTCCCTCTCAATAGGGTCCATGCCTTGCCTTTAGAGCAGCTCCATCGACTTGGGCACATAAGGGATGCACCGCAAGTCGAAGCCTCAGATGTTGAACTCCTAGACGTAGCTAACGCCGATATGGCTGAGGTCTAGCAATCGACCGTATGAGTTGGACAAGGTGAGGCCAACTTGGACGACATTGAGGGTGTCAATGTTGGCCCTGAGCAAGGCGTAGTGTTGGTCCGACGTGCGAGAACTTCGTGTCATACCCACAAGCGGTAGCACTGCACGGATGAGTGAGAACTCTTGGTCTACGTTGTGCATCCACACTGAGCGGGCGTGCACCACTTGTGGGATGATACACTAGCAAAATTGCCTTGGGGCTTCATGAATCAACTTGGTACGATATCGATATTGGAGTGTCGCGGCCTCCCTTTGTGTTCATGATCCAGAAGAAAATATAATGGCCTCTCTTGAGAGAGCCATGCATGCACCAGATTTTTGCATGGTTTTTGGATCCTCGTTGTATTCGTAGCCAAAAGTGTATAAAAAGACAATCGATAGTTAATAGTTATTGAAAATAAATATTTAGAGTTTTTATCGCGTTGGGAAATAAGCTTGTGCTAGTTCCATTAAGATTGAGTTCCAAAATTATTTTTTTTAAAAAAAAGCAACTTAACAAAAGTTAGATATTTTCAGATTGAATCTTGATTTAAAAAAGTTATAGCGATATAGTTTATATTAATAAAAGCTAAGGTTTTAAATAACTAATTTACACTACTCACAATACGTATTATTATTCTTTTAAAAAAATTGGGTCCATAAGGGAATTGTTTTCAAGATTATTTTCTACCCCTAAATTCAAACTTAAAGCCAATATATCAAGATTTAAGAAGACCGATGGTTATTAATGATAATTTATATTTAATTACATATTATTAAATTTTATATACAAGTATATATATATATATATATATATATTATAAATGATTTAGACCATTTTCTCATGTCGAATGATTTTCATGAGCTTCTCTGTCTCTTTCCAATGGCCTAGTTTGGCAAATCGAACTTAGTCAAAACTTAATCAAGTTCCACTCGGTTCTATCAAATGACATGATGTTTGATAGAACTTGAAAACAAACCTTAGGATCAGAACTCGGGGTCACGTGACACCACGTTCTGGGTCATGTTTTACCATTTTGTTTTTTCTTCTTTTTTTTGCATTTTTTTATATGACAATTTTGATTTTTTTAATTTTAGTTTTCTCTTTTCTTCTCTCCTCTTTCTACTTTTTTCATTTATATTTTAACTTTTCTTTTAATTTAAATTATTAATATTTAATCTTAAATATTTAAATTTAATTTTATATTAACTTGATAATAAAATTATATTTAGTTTAACTTAAATTATATATTATATTTCCCTTTTAATTTATATTATCAATGTTTATTTTGTAAAATTATTTTTAGTTTAACTTTAACAAAATGTATATAATATTTACCTTTTAATTTAAATTATTAGTATTTAATTTTTAATGTTAAATTTTAATTTTATAATAATCAATAATAAATTCAAAATTATTTTTAGTTTAAGTTTTCAAAATATTTTTTATATTATATTATATTATATTTATATTTTAGTTTTATTTATTAACTTTTAATTGTAAATATTATATTTTGACTTTATACTAAATTATGTTTAATTAACATTTCTTTTTGTTTAAGCGTAATGAAATATTTTATATATTATCTAAAAGATAAATTTATATTATTTATTAAGTTTTTAAAAATATATTTTATGTTTCAAACTAATTTTATTATATTTATTATAGTTAATTCATTTATCTAAATAATTAATTTAATTTTTTCGGTTCTTCATCCAAACAATCGTAAAACTTAATATTTTTAGTTTATTCAAAAATAATTAAAATTAATCAGTCAAATCAAATTATTCATTGAAACTCGAAGAATCTTCGATTTTACTTATCAAATTAGATCAATGAAAAATAATTTATCTTTCTTTGAAACACATGAATATCTTATTGTAGGAACATGGATCTTTCCGAGGAATATGTTTTAGCTCTAAAGTTTGATGCATAGGTTATTAACTAGTCATTAACAAGCTATATTGGAAATATAAATCAAAATGTTGATCCCAAGTGAAAAAACGAGTGTTCATCATTTTTTAGATCCTCAGTTCTTTTTTCTATTCTGTCCATCATTTTTTCCTTCATCTTGTCGCACAAAATGAAGTTAGGAATGGGAACATGTTAGCAAGCAAACAATGATATGATTTTCTTTTCTTTTGGAATTATTTGTTAATGGATGGACGGCAATTATGATTGCCAGTAAGTTATATTTAAATTGTGAGCAACACTTTCTTTTTTCCTTTTATTAAAACTACAAAGCTGAGCGACTATTTTATTACAGAATTATTTCTTTTATTTTTTTTTCTATCTTATCCCATTGACTTTTATGAATCTAATTCCCTAATATTTTAGGAAAAACGTTAAACAATAATAATAATTTTGGAATGAGAAATTTTAAAATAACTACAAATATACAGAATTTACCATTAATATATATATGAAGAAGATTACAAATATAATTAGATAATAAAAAAGAGTTCGTCAACGTAAAAGATAAAAGAGTAGTTTAGTTTAACGTAATTATAAATTTGAAATATAAATAATTTTAACTAAAAATTTTGATATGATTTATAATTATAGAAGTTATTTTTTCTTAATTTGATAAATGTAAATGAAATTTTCGAAAATAAATTATGTTATTTGATTGAAGTTAAAAATTTGATATAAGTGTTTAGTCAAAATAAGATAAAATAATATTATATATTAATAAATAATTAGGTGAAGTTTATTTTTTTTTCATCTTTTATTTTTATTTTTTGATGCAATTATAATTACTTATAAGTGAGTTTATAGCATAATTTTCAATATTATAAATGGAGTTACTTGCAACAGTCAACTGCTAACCAATTTTTTTTTTAATTTGCAACAATTGCATGTACCCGTAAATTCAATTATAGCTAACCAAACAGATCCAAAAGCAAAAATGTTTGAATAGTTTAAAAGGAGGCAAATGGATATTTTATTTTAATAATTTAAGGATAAGTTCAAAATTAACTATTAGTTACTAATAGAACTAATCACTAGTTAACTGACAACTGCTATTTCCGATTTGCTGTCCACGGCTTGCAGGATTCGGTGAAAAACTAATTTCATATTTTAGTCTCCTAATTACAAGTTATATAATCATATTTAATATTTAATTATTACATGTATGAACTGTTAATTAACTTTCTTGTTAATTAATGTCATGATTTTTTGGTTTCAGATGTGGAGAACAGAGACAAAATGATATATATATATACACACGGAATTAATGTATCTACTAAGCACTTAATAAAAATGTATTGGATGATGTTGAGAGATCATCTTAAAAAATTTTGAGCATGATTTAGTCATTTTGATGATTCATCATTGATGATGTATTAAGTGATTAAAATATGCTCAACATTCCTACTAAACATTAAGTGCTTAGTAGATGCATTAAACTCTCTCTCTCTCTTCATATATATATAATATATATATATATATATATATATATATATATATATATATATGTGTGTGTGTGTGTGTGTGTGTGATTAAGTTGGTTAAGTATCACATTAATATTGATATGCAAAGGATAATGCATAAACTTCACTGGATAGATTAAGCAATGTTGTAACCTGATGTAAAGTAATTTTTTTGTGGGTCAAGATGATGTAAAGTATTTTTTTGGCAAATGTTGGCCTTAGTAGCAAATGGGTTATAGCTCCATATACCCTAAAACTTACTATTAACAAAGCAACCCACTATGAACCACAATCGTCTGAACTTTTCTTTTACTTGCAGAATATCTTAGATGCAAATAATTTCTTCTGTTTCTTTCTACAAACTATCTACAGTTTTACAGAGGTCCATTTAATATTATCCAGAATCAGATTACTTAAATCTTCCGCCATTGCAATCAAACCTATGCAACTTCTCACATTGCAGGGCGGAGAAGTCAAGGGGTCGAAAGGCAAGTGAGGCTGAAGACCCTTACTAAAAGAAGTTATAGTTGTTAATAACACAATGGAGCACTCCGTATGGTGCCAGATTATAAATAGACAATTCATATAAGAATATGAAAAAAAATGGGATCATCAAGTTCTTGAGCTGAGTAGGAATAAGTTGATCTCAATGGATTAAGAAGTCGGACTCACTATTGAATTACCAAATCTTGATCCAAGAATAAATTGAATGCATAGTCAAAGTACAAAAGAAAACCAACTATAATGTATTAACAAGTGGAGTTTTACAATAGATAAAAGAAAGTAAAATTAACCATGTTGCAATAAAAGAAAGTATTTATCACTTGTCTCAAAATAAATATTTATCAATAAAAAAAAACACTTACAATCCCTTGCAATTTGCTTAGTGTGTCTTAAAAAATTTATATGAACTCCAATCATTCAGTGGACCTACCAACTTAGCCAACCAACAAGCTGCAGATTGGAAAAAGATACTTATTGGCTTCATATAAGCTCCATAGAAATATGCAGGGAACACTTCTAATATTCTATAGTTTATTAGCTTGGCATGAGAGATTGAAAACATTCATATGGTAATTCAAAAAGCCAATGTTGAGTCATTTACATCACAGATTAGAACGTCCAAATCCGTTGCTTTCTGACAAGGTGTAAGAATATTCCTATATATAGATAGCATTTCAGTACTCTTGCAGGTTTCAACTCTCAATGCATCAACATTTGAAGGAAAAGCTTCAAACGTGTCTGGCACTAGTTTTTAAATTCATTGTGTATCTCTCATATAATGGCCAGGTTGAGCAATACTTTCATAATTTCAAAATGCTGCCCATCCAGATGCTGTACTCTTGGTTGATCCCGATCCAGTGGTGGAAGGAAGACTTCTCTGTGTATACAAACGATGAAATAGTTTAAGGTTTTAAATAATGAAATGTATAAAAGGATAGAAAAGAGGCAGTTTAGCTAGAGTATGCAACTCTTAAATAAATCAGGAGCACAGGATCTTAAACGTTTTACTCAAACCAGGGTTAAAAATTTTAGTGCTGGAACAATTTTATTCCTATTCCATGACTAGGATAGAATGGTTGACTGAAAGCATATGGCCGATTGAATTTGGTTATGAAAAAAAGTCTAGAACTAAGGGTCAACAATCCTTGAAGGATATGACCAGAAAAAATAACCCAATTATCTATCTAATGGCTATCTCATATACTCCGGGTTTCATAATATGGATCACATTTGACAGGTTACCAAACAGAAAAAAAAAAAGAAACTTGAGCTTCACCTCAAAAAAAAATAGTTACCTCAATAGAAGAAAGATCTGAGAAAGGATCAACAGGGTGCCTTGTGGAGTCTTTGGGAGCCTTTAGCCCAGCTTGGCCTGATTTCATCCTAGTAGCAGCAGGGTCATTAGGTGGGGGTGGAAGAGGTGACCTTGGCTTTCCTGTTGCACCAGGTGGTGGTGCAAGAAGTGTTGCCACCTTTTGTTTGCCAGAGCCACCTCCAGATAAGCCAGCCGTTGAGAGCATGCCACCTCCAGTAGCAGGTTTATTTTTCACATTGATGCGAATGGTCTCTCCATCCTGGAAAGTTGAGAATAGTGACATATTGTCAACCCAATGTCATAGAAAAACACTCAGATATTGCTTGCAGTCAAAATTATATTCCAAAAACTTTATTAATTTTAAATTAATGAATAAAAAAGAACAAGAAAAAAAAACAATAAATATCATTTGCAAACTTCATAAAAGGCACTTATTTTGCATGACTTCTTGATGCAAGCAATAATGCAGTATCACCCTAAAGAAAAATTACTTATATCAAAGAAGCGATCCAAGCAGTTTATGTACCTGCAAACAAAAAAAAAGAAAGAAAAGAAAGTGTAACACAGTATTACTAGTAAACACGAAAAGAAGCAGCTGAACATCCAAAAATGGACTATGCAATACTAAAGATTATCAAAAATAAAATTAACTAAGGCGAAATTGATGCTCAATATTAAGGTGAGGTGAAAACTTGCTGCATGAAGCTCATAGACATGATAACAATTATGCTGCAGGGAAAGGGATTCCTATTCTATGATGAGGAAAATATATCATATCTTCAATATATTTCTTAGCTTTCATATACAGCTAACAATTTCATGTCATATTTTCCATGCAAAATAATTGACCTAGGTTCTCTAGTAGTTCATTTACATAATACTGACGTACAGAATATTAGATCATGCGAACAATCAAGCTAGGAGAATTATATATATGTATATATTATTGCTGAAAAAAATAATGCCATAAATTATGCCTTCTGCATATGCTAGAGGCACTTAGAGAGGAAAAGATGAAAAAAGGTGAAAACTTCTCATGTTTGTCGTAAATGGAGATAGACATGAGAATATGGAAAGATGGTAACCGGTAAATGTGCTCCTTAATGACATTGCCTAAGGATCAGAAAACAAAAATTATGAACTATAGGGCACACTTCTTTTGACGAAGTACATGGTCACACTTATAAATTGAAGCAGAATGCATAACAAAATGTGGCATCATTAAGAGTAAGATCTGATAAATCAGTCAGACAAAATATTATTATTTATTCAATCAGATCATTATGTCTACTACAAAAGGCATAGCAACCAGTCGGGGAGAAAGGACTTTCCCGTATCTTTGTTCAAACATTCAAGTCCGTCCAACGTCTGAACTTTTCTTTTACTTGCAGAATATCTTGGATGCAAATAATTTGTTTTGTTTTATGTTTCTTTCTACAAACTATATACAGTTTTTTCTGAAAGGGCAAACTATATACAGTTTTACTGAGTCCATTTAATATTATCCAGAATCAGATGACTTAAATCTTCTACCATTACAAGTTCACTCCAGAACAGCTTGATGATCAAATAGCTTAGCTATCTCTAGTGAAAAAATTGCCTTTAAACTAAGTTGATATCACCAATTACAATGTCATTTACTCATACTCATATTGTCAGTTTAAAAAGCATACTAGGAAAAAAAAACACCGTACCAATATTCTTGTGACCATAAAGATTCAAAAAGAAGGAAGAAATAGAATCAGAAAGCAAAGACAGTCCTTTGTTCAAAATATGAACATGCTGCTATAAAGAAGGAAGAAGTAAAATCAGAAAGCACAGACAGTCCTTTTAACGCTCAAAGAAAAAAAAAAGGGACGCAAAGACAGATCTTTTCAGAGGAAAAAGGATGACTAGCAAAGACAGATTTGAGCAAATTACAAAAGGAAAATGAACATCATTTCGAAATATATAAGCTGAGAATTCATCAAGCTAGAATGAGATGGCTTGTTGCAGATCCTACATAAGGGTTATCATCTGAATAGCATATACTCTATAAGAGCCCCTCTAAGTGCATCTAGCATATAAAATGGAATGGGAAGTTTATATATCTTCACATTTCAGTTTCATAAAATTTGTTATCTAGCATATTGTTGTGAGACATCGAAACAGCTATATGATTGTGCATTCTTAATTACCATGAACCGGGAGTACTTCAGGCGAATTGTACTTAAAAGCGACCAGAAACAGTTTCTTCAATGAGAAGTGACAATCAACTTGTATGACTTCCAAATATTCATTGTTCTGTGACTAGCATAAAGAGATCTTAATGGGCAGCAAATCAGAAGGTAATAAGAAGGAGGTTTAACAACTACGAAGTCTATGATCAAAATTTCAAAGAGATGCAGAAGTTTTTAGAACTGAAATATTAATTTGAGTGCGACAAAGTAAATTAGTATCATACCAACAAAAGGTCATACACTAAATCATGTAAGTTTGTCAAATTAAAGACATGGCATCACAGTTGTACGATTCTCTCCTTAAAACTCCACGCCTACTTCAAAAAGCTCACAGATAACAATTTCTTTCTTTGATCCTTAGCGCAAAAGACGTACAAAACCAAAGAGATCTAAGGAACTGAATCCAAACTAAGTAAACTAACTTCTTCCCTGGTCAATGTATACATGAATCGTGCTCAATGAGGCAATTGTGATACAATGGTGATCATGTAAAGTTTACCTTGAGCCGATGGTTGATGGCAGGATGAATCACAATGTGGTTCTCCTCGCTCTCCTCCGTGGTCTCCTTCTCGTGCTCCCTCTTCAGGTACTTCTCATGGTCCGAGAGGGCCACATTGAAATCGAAGGCCTCGTTGCGCTCGTTGAACCCGAGACCGATGAAGGCGTGCTTGCCCCGACCGTCCTCGATCTTGAGCACGAAGTATCGGGACGAGTCGAGCACGGTCTCCACCGAGCTCTCGCGATTCCCAGGCGTGACGAAGCAGGCGGCGAAGAGCTCCCCGGAGCCGGGATCCTCGAGCCGGATCTCGCAGCGGTCGCCGCAGGAGACGACGCGGAGGCGGCCGGTCCAGATCTTGTCGGACTGGAGCCACTCCCCGCACTTGTACCCGCCGCTGCTGCTCCGCGGCGGGATCTTGTACACCGACACCTCCCGCACCACCAGCAGCGTGTGCTCGAACGCACGGGACGAGTCGAGCACGGTCTCCACCGAGCTCTCCCGCCTCCCCGGTGTGACGAAGCAGGCGGCGAAGAGCTCCCCGGAGCCGGGATCCTCGAGCCGGATCTCGCAGCGGTCGCCGCAGGAGACGACGCGGAGGCGGCCGGTCCAGATCTTGTCGGACTGGAGCCACTCCCCGCACTTGTACCCGCCGCTGCTGCTCCGCGGCGGGATCTTGTACACCGACACCTCCCGCACCACCAGCAGCGTGTGCTCGAACGCTTCCTCCTCGTCGAACGACGCCGACATCGCCGCGGACGATCCGAGGATTGGATTGCAGCTGTGGAAGTCAAAATAGACACAAGAGAAGGGATTCGGGAACGAGACAAGGAGAGAGAAAGAGAGAGAGAGAGAGGAGAGAGAGAGAGGTTGCGAAGGGGAAAAGGAAGTGATTGCGAAGTGCAAAGAACGTGGGGTTGAAGCGTTGGAAGAGACATTTTGCTTAATTACGAAAAATAGAGAATATGTTTTTTAAAATACTAATGAGTTAAAATATAATTTGTTTTCGGTGAAGAAAAATATATTTTTTTTGTCTATTCAACAAATTAATATATTTTTTTGCTATTGTTTTTGGATTTAAGTGTGTAAAAGTTTGAGGTATAAAATGATCTTAATTATTGAAAGATATGTATATTTCAATAAAAGAACTAATTTATTACTTGGTTCATTGTTGTACTAATTTATAATCATTTACTCGTTATGATTTTCAGTAATTCACAATTTTTTTGTTAATTAATTAATAGTATAATATTTATTTACATCATCATGCCGTATAGATTAATTAAAATTGCTCAATTGTAAATAATTAGTTAATGTCCATTATATACTAAAAAAATTATAATATTATTG
Organism: Pontederia paniculata; assembly: GCA_001647135.1. Taxonomy (NCBI): domain Eukaryota; kingdom Viridiplantae; phylum Streptophyta; class Magnoliopsida; order Commelinales; family Pontederiaceae; genus Pontederia; species Pontederia paniculata. Next base: position 14,267 of record LTAE01000782.1, read on the forward strand.
GTCATTATATATTCAATAATATAGATATATTCTTTTCTTTTTTTATATGAACATTATTTAATTATGCATATTTTTATCTAAGCGTATAACAATCTATTTGATGAATAATAACATAAACGTCCTGTTTGGAAATTAGAATCTGGGGTTTTCGATTTCTAATGAATACTTTGATTTGATAGATTACTTCTAATGATGTTTAAATTAACTAAAATATAATGATCATAGATAAGTTATAATGAATATTTTGAATAAAAAGTGAGAATCAATAATATATATATTTAATAAAAATAAAATTAATTAAGTTTAAAATTTATAGTAAGTAATATAATTAATCTCACGAAAATACTTTCATAATTTTTTTTAAAATAGTTTGATTAAAATATTACAAAATAATAATTAATAAATAACATAAAATTAATCTTATGAAATATTTTCATATTGTTTAAGAAAACATCGGCCAAAACTATTTAAGAAATAAGTAATAAATAATATAGATTTAATCTCAAGAATTAGTATTTTCAGAAAATATGTGTTAAAAATATCAATTAAAAATATTTTAAAAATAATTAATAAATAATATAAATTAATCTCATGAATTAGTAATTTAATAGAAACAATCTTTTTAAAGTGAAAAGTATAGTAATAAATAATTTGTATTATAAAATATATTTAAAATATTTTCTTTAAAAAATAATAATATAAAATTATTCTCATAAATAATATAATAAAATAATTTATTAAACTTCATAAAATATTATCATTAAAATAAATAAGAAATAAAAGATAAAAAATATAACAGTTAATGATTTATTATTTAATATTAAAATTTGGAAAAGAAAAAAAGGCAATTGAAAAAAATAAAAAAAATGTCAGAAAAAATCGCAACAACAGAAAAATGTCAGGTTCCATCAAACATGTTTCTTTCTTAAGTTTTGGCTCAGGCTTAGTTTTGACCTCGGGTTCCTGCTTTCCTAAGTTTCTTTCTTCTTGTTCCTCATAAGAAAACCTTTTTACTTTTCTGTCGAGAAATCTGATATAATATTATCAGATAATTTGAGTAATTTAATATGATACTATCAGATAAAATCTCTTAAAGTTTTTTTATTAGGTGAAATTTTCGCTCCTAGTTATTCACCTACAATCCCTAATGAGTCATAACCTAAAGAAAAAAGATTAGTGTTATCCGAAGAAATCCAAAAAATATATAATTTACTAATAGTTTTGAAATCCAAATTATTGATCTAAGAAAAAAGAAAATACGAAAAAATATTACCAATGAGTCATGCTTATGCTAGTACTAGAAGGGGTTTTAGGAGGATACATCATTTTTCATTGCCAATACCAATTCTAGATGAAGCTTTTTTGCAGTGTTACTTTTATTTATAAAGGACGAATTCTCATTAAACCAATTAAAAAATGAAAAAAAATAAACAGCCAAATTGTGTACTGATTTAAAATTTATTTTTCACGATTGTGAAATACATTTTTACTTCTAACTTATCTTTTTTTAAGTTAAACTAATTGACCTACCTTAATAACATGAAAAGGTATTGTTTCCTATTAACGCCTATATAGTATCTAAAACTTGGATCAACGTTTCAAAGTCGCTGCTAGAAAAACAATATCCTGATTGTTTAGCAAAACTTATCACTCACACTGAAAAACACAATAAATGAGACAACAAAAGATGACGTTATAACTTCAAAATTTCATTCAACCTGGATATTTGCTCAAAATATTCTCACAACAGAATGGAGAAACTTCAAGGGAAAAAAAACTGATCCTAACAATAGTCAAAATAAAAACTCAGGGTAAATGTCTAGCAGTCAATTGCAGTACCAACCAAAACTGACAGTAGATACAAATCCTGAAAGTTCTGAACTATCTCTCACAAGATCAGGCAGCACTCTGCTTTTTAAGCTTGGACAGCTCCTGCCTGATGGCACCTCCTCTCTGAGAAGACGTCAGGAGATATGACCCAGGTTAGCACATAGTTCATAAACACAAGTAAATAAATGAAGGATGATAGAAAAAAAAAACAGAATTCAAGATAAAGGCTTAACCTTAATTTTGGCCAACATGACCTTGAACCTGTCAAAGTCATTAAGGGCGGCTCTCCTCTTCTTAACAATAAGCTTCTTGCCCCATGAGCTGTTCTCCCACTTGTTCTTTACATCTGGAACCAAAGTGATATTTAGTTTAATACTGAGCAAACTGAGCAAGTTACTGACCCTCTAAACGAAGAAACTAATACAAACCAGCTGCTTCCATGGCAGAGATTAAGGACTTCTTTTTAGGTAGACGTGGGATATCAATCTTTATATCAGTCAGAGAAAGTCTCTTAAAGTTCATTTGCCCACGAACCATGTCTGGAGCATCAACCAGAGCCTGAAAATTAAGATGACAGAAAATGGAGTCAGCAAAACTAATATCTAAATTTCTAACACAAACTAACTTAATAGTAAAAAGAAAATGAAGCATAGCAAGTTTGCCAGATAAAAATAATGTCTGTGAACCCAAATCTCTGCTCAATTTTTCATGTACAATTATTGTCTAAGATCACATGGCTTCATTAAGAATTAAAGTTAGTTTTTGGTTTGACACCCAATTTATATTTAAAAAATGTGTGATATCAATCATATTTTGGCTGCTAATGAAGGCAATTGACATTGCTACATTATAAAAGAAACCCTTGAAGTAAAAGACTATTTGGAAGCATTAGAAGCATCTTACAATGTGAATAGAGCAAAGACAGAGTTTCAAAGTAAAACTGACTTTCCTAATTCCTCCTATGACCAATTTATAAATGCATGTCACAACAGTACCAAACAAATTAATACTTGCAGGCAAGCACCAGCCATACAAACCCAATAGGAATCTGAAACAATATACTTCACATAGATATGCAAATGGAAGCACTTTTCAGAGTAAAAAAAACAACAACGTAAAGAAACAGAATGGACCCATGCTGAGCATCTGATCCAGCAACAGATTAAAAACATCGAGATATGCCTTTAGCACCATAGGTTTACTTCATGAGCGCTCAAAGAACGAACTAGATACAACCTAGTTAACCCTGCAGGACATTTTAATGTGCATCATGAGAACCCGAGTAACAGGAATACAGTTCAACTCCAAATGCTGAAAACTGTCACAAAGATTACACTCCAATGCCGAATAGTTGCGTCGCAGAAGTCGAATCAGTCAGTTTACATACTAAATGCATAACACTTTCAGCATAGACACAGATTGACAGTGATGCAGTGCACAATTTCTGTATGATCACATCAAGTTAGAAGTAAATCTGGCGAAAAAAGATTCAATCTTTTTGTTGCTCAAAGACGACAACGTAAACTCACCCTGTTCTGGTCGACGACGTCGACGATGACGACGAGCCTGCCATACTCCTTGCCGTAGTTCACCAGGGCGACCCGCCCGATTTCCACGTACCTCTTGAACGGCTACACGATCCAAAGATGAAAGAGACATCAAGAAAACGAGAAAAAGGAAATTGAATCAGCTCATGACGAATCGAAAGAAGAGATCAAACGCCACAACTCGATGAGCATGTGAGAGAAAGGGATTCGATTGCTCACCATCGTGTCGGGGGAAGGAAGCGGCGCGCGAAGCGAACGAGAGCGAGAGCGAGAAAAATAAATGGAGGCGCGAGTTGGCGACTAGGGTTTTCTCCACTGACGGCGGTGTCGAAATCTCCATCGAATCGTTGAAGGCTTAATCCTGACCGTCTGATAAGGAGTGCACGGCTTCTGCTCTCTGGCAGTGGTAACAAAATGGGTGATGGGTTGTCATTTTTTTTCTAATTTCTACAAAAAAAGAGTCTAATTTTTAAAAAGTCGGATCTCGAATTCAAATTTTAAAATAATTACTTTAATAATGATTGATTTTTTTTTCATTCAGGTCCAGATACTGCATAATTAGTCTGATGTAAAATTAGTCTATATTGAAAAAATAAGTTATATAAAATATATAATTTCAGAAAAACTATTTTTGAGCACGTTTAAATATTTGTTTTGTGTAATTTATGTTAACAAATATAAATTAATTTTCGTATATATATATATATATATATATTTCTATTATCCCTTATTAAACCGAATTTAATTGTGAAAATATAGGGAAAAAATAATTTTTTTATGCTGTTATCATATATCAATATTCGTCATTAGGTTTTGATTAAAAAATGAATCTAAACCCACAGTGATGATTCCATACCTTCGTTCATCCCAATTTAAATTACATCTATAAATAATATGAAAAATATGTTTTGACATCGTTCGAAAACGTATTTTTTTTTATGTTTTCGAACTCATGCACTCTCAGATATTATAATAAAAGAAATAATTATTTTATATTTTTAATCAGGCTCAAGAAAGATAAACATTTACGAATAAATATTTTCTCCAAATTTATGTACTCAAAATTTATTTCGACGAAACAAAACCCAATGTTTTCAATAGAAAAGAAGAAGTCCACAACTAGGTATGGAAGTAAAAGCTATAAAACTGAAAAATATATATGCAAAAAAATGAATAAAGATTTAGTATATTAAACCCGATAAATTTAAGGATGATTTAGAGAAAATTTTAATTTTTCGATTGAATCAGAGCTCCTGACAAACAAAATTGATGAGTCCAACCCTAGTCAAATTTGAAAATATTTATATATATTTTTGTTATAACTAAAACGTCACTCCTATTTTTAAAATAATATTTGTTAACTTTAAACCCTTAGCTTGAGTATTACTATCGACTTAAATTATTTCAGTATAGTACTGAAAGTTATCAAGTTGAAATCTAAGATTTTTGTATAGTTGTATTGAACATTAATCCTTAAACTATTTTCATATATGTGAGAATTTTAATTATGAAATTATTTTGGTAAAGTTTTGATTGTAAGGACACTTTTAATTATCGAATATGATAACTATATTTTCACTTTTTAAAATATCATTATCTCAAACAAGATTTCCTACTTGAAAAGGTACAACGGCTTAAACCAGCTATTTCTTTTAAAAAAAGAATAGGATGATCTTTCTGAATTGCTTAATGATTTTAGTAGCTTAATACAAACATTTATCTTTAAGTCTAAAATGATCATCCAAAATTCATAGACTAATTTTTTAGACCTTACCCACAAGTATTCCGATGGCGGGAAAACTTAATTCATCGAATAAAAAAACTATAAAAAATGAAAGAAAAATTAATCGTCCATTCCCCTTTTACTAAATGTAAAGAAAAGGTTTCCTAACATCTTTTCCATTTATTTCCTTTCCCCTCCATCTATTCAAAGGCAATACTATAGAAAAAACATGAAAACGGCAAACATGCCAAATTTACCTTTTTTTTTCCTTTCTTGACGGAGACCACGCCAATTTCTTAAACAAATGATATGCTATATATTCTAGCATTCATTCCGACTTAATTGTCAGAGGAAGATAGAGAAGATTTGTTATAAACTTTGCAAAAAAAAGTTCAGTCAGCTGCTCTTAGATATGCAGACAGCCAAACTCTGTGAGCTCCAGAAGAAATCACATGTAGTGTTGTCAGTCCTCTCCAAGTATTGGAATCAATTAAAAACATGAAACCATCTCTTCTAAAAGTTTATGACCCAGGGATTGAATTCCCCTTTATATAATGCTAAAAATGCTGTATCATATACCAGTGGAAATCAGCCAAAGCATGGGTATTTCCGACTTCGAAAACCATGAACCTTCAAATGATTAATGAATAAGATGTGCAAAAACCTCACCTACGTTCTTCCTCTCAGTTGATGTGCAGAGAGACACCCTTGACACGGTTGAATGATTTACTTGCTGCATGGCCTCCACAGTTGTAGAAAATGTAAACCATCAATCATTTCACCTTCAAGGGAGAAGAGGGGGAAGAAATTTGATAAAAGAAAGATGTAAATTAACTATATAGTAAGTTGAATGTACTTTACAACTTCCAAAATTCAGAGTTATTAAGCGCATCCTCTTGGATGATTCTGCTATGTTGGGACCCCCTCTCCTAGCCTAAATGTCCTCCTGTCGCCTTTGGGTTAGCCAGCCTCTTCATGATTTGATGGGAATGTACAAAGAACAAAAAAATCAAGGGCGATCTAAAGAATCTGGGCCTAACATACTCGTTCTTCCATTTACACTGTACATTGTGGCATCAGACGGGCTTAGCCATTAAGCTTTGAAACAAACTGGCCGACATTGAATTCATCTGCATACTGTGATTCATCCCAAAGCTTATCAAGTCCATTAAGAAGGGATTTCAAGCCCTTCCCACCTGCCATTGTGCTTGCTTCTTTGTCCAATTTGTCAGCGGGCCTGCTAGAGACAGGAGCACCCTGCAGCAAGTGTAACAGATTATGTGAGAAAGATCATCCTCAAAAAGAAGTCTGAAGGAAATATTATAAGAAATATTAGGCTAATAACCGTTTGGGAAGTTGGCGTAGAAGTAAATAAATCGAGCAACTGGTCTGTGTTCATCGTTTTCATGCTGGCATTCTCAGCATTAATAACAGTATTAGCAACTGATACTTTGAACTTCTGAAGGCTCATAACTTTCTCTTCCAAAGTGCCACGCATGATGAGTCGATGGACATTGACAACTTTACGTTGACCCAACCTGTGTGCTCTGTCCATCGCCTACAAAAGCATATTAAACGAAAATATTAAGAAGAAGTGACAAACTAATACAGATCTGAGACTGGATTAATCAACTAATCGTCATGTCAAGATAGGAACTTAAGATGAATGTTAACAAATTCACGCACCAGTTGTGCTGGTAATGACAGGTACAAACTTTGAAAAGAGAATTTAACATCTATACAGTTCATTAGGAGGTGCATCATCCAAAATTCTTTATATATATACACACAAGAGAAGATGTAACCAATTATCAATCTTTGTAAACTCAAATACCAATTTAAAATATACATGCAAAAGTAAAATACACTTAACCTCCTAACTTCTTATGAGTAGTTTATCTATGACGTCTAAATTTATGAAATCATTTCTTACATGTATATAAATATATAAACCAATTATTATATAACTAAAAGTATTTTATGTATAATCAGGGAAAGCATTTATGTTGACAAAGAATTATTATTAATATATATATATATATATATATATATGAAGAACATAAGTTACACCTAATATAATTTATTTATGAATATTTTGGGTCCAGTTTTGTCTTGTTTCATTATTTGTATTCTCATCTATTATCTGATATATATTCAAAGGATAATTGTAAACATCAAATTCAGGATAATAAAATGGAATGAAGTCAATATGATGCAAGAGTATTGTAATCTCATCTGTATATATTTAAAAGGATAGTAAAATGGAAATACATGAAGTTAAGTGTAAATCTCATAAAGATAAATGTCAATTTCAAATTAGATCAAGATTATTATCATACTGACTTTCCTAATTGCTTAGTTACCTAATTTGTTATGAGAAGTTTACTAATGAATCCAAATATGAAATTAACCAATGAAGTGATTGTTACAAGCGTAGAGATATATAAGGCTTTATTTGATGATTGACAATTTTCCAGGAATTAATCAGAGAAGAATTAATATTGATAACTTCTTTGGACAAAAGAACAAAGGGCCTATTAGTGCCTAACTATAATTCTCTGATCAATATTTTGAGTACAATAATTACATTATTCTTCACCTATTTTCTATTATATATTAAAAGGATGACTTTAAAACACGTAAAAGCATATTTGGATATCTTTTGTATTCTGCCCATGTGAGGTTTTGTACAAGGTGTGCACTTCCATCCCCTTTAGGGACTTAACTTAATGTTTGCCCCAAAATTACTCAAGGTCACACATGGTGGGATTTACCTAAAGTTCTCACTTGCACCTCCATTAAGAACTCAACGTCCAAATTGGTGCCTGCCTCACCATGGCTCAAGATCCGTGCAAGCTTTGATACCAAAAATAACATCCTAGTCCCAACAGTACTGTTAGCTTTAGACTGTCACCCACATGAATTTTAAAAAGCATCTCTGGGTTCTAAGGCAGGTTCATTATTAAATTTCATCTATCAGATGTATGAATACCTTTAAATTTCAATGAAGACCATTTCTAAATATTTTGTCTTTTATTGCGGCTATTAACAAAAGTAAAGACCAATTATTATCTCACATGGGATGATATCTAAAGAAATCTGCATTTATATAAAGATAATTTTATGTTGATTTTTCAAGAACGGCTCCAAAAACTGATGAAAAGTTTAGTTTATGATAGCAATAGAAATAATCACAATTGCAATTATGTAAATAAATTTTCCATAAAAATTATTAAACATGTTTTAATTTAATTATTATGTATTACAATTATTTTTGAATAAAATCAATCAGGGCACTAGGTATGAAGCACAAATATGCATTGGATACATGCATAGTACAACTAGGTCTTTCAGAGGGACAACTAGGCCATTTCTTTTGAGAAGGGGGACAACTAGGCTATTAGATGATCCAATTGCAAAGTTTTGTGTATTATTGTCATATATGACATCTCAATTGCAAGTTATATACACATGTATGTTACATGTGCACACACACACACACAAATGAAATAGTGGGGATGTACATTTATAAGAATGTATATGAAGTAGATCTTTGTGTAATTTATGCTTGTTACCAAAATCACATTATCACAATATATATTTAATTTTAATTAGAATTTTTTCATCAAAGGCTTAGCCAAAAGTGCAAACTTGAGCCTGTTCGACAATCAGATACATAATTTTTTTTTGAAGGGCCAATCAGATACATAATGATTACCAAAATAGTGTATTGTATCAACAGAGAAATTGTGAGTACAAATATAGCTAGTGAATTTATTGAGACTTTCAACAACTAAATTAGATTGTGCCAACAACATGTATTAACTTGTCTTTAAGTGCTATAGTATCTAAGAATAATGAGTATATGATTTTTTTATAAGAACAAGCATATGTTTTTACCAAACTGCAAACGGAAGAATGTATAAGGATTCAAGTGCTGGACTTTGGGGATAACAGAGTTCCAGCCACCCTATCATCTATCTAAAAACGTGACAACATGTGGCACAGTTACTAGATTCAAAAAATGGGTAATTATGCCTACTGTAATCACCCTGTGAATGCATGATGTCGGTTAGTCAATAACCCTCCACTATCCACTATGTTTTAATTATTTATTAGTTACTTATGCTCTGGTTTATTTAGTTTAAATATGTGTGTAGTATTTGTTGTAAGGTAGATTGTGATTGTCATTTGCTTAATAGGTGGGAGTTTTGTCCCCTCCATACGGCCACTTATTCTTAGTTGTATTTTTTCCACCTTAAGTTAACATATTTCTAGCCACTGTTTCCATTTCCTTATCAATCATATTCTTTCATCTCATTTCTAACCCTCAGATTTTATCATTTTGGTATCAGAGCAGTTGATCCAATATGATGAATACTAGATCCATAACTTGTACTAATGATCCTATCCATCTTACCACCTAATCCCAACCCTGATTCCATTGCCCATCAACTAGCATCCATCGCATCAAAGTTGGAGTCCGCCGATGCATTAGCAGCTGAGGTTGCAGCATTTAAAGCCAAAACAATCACTTGTGAGGAGGCAACAAGCTATCCTAGTTGTGAAAAATAAAAAGTCGTGGAGATAGGCTCCGGCAGAGGCAAATTTAATAGGGCGTGGTCAGTCAAGCATCCTTCCGAAGTCTGCACACAAAGATGGAGTCTCCCAAATTTGAAGGAGATAATCCACATGGTTGAATCCTTAAGACTGAAAAGTATTTTTGTTATTATCAAACTTCAGAGGATGCCAAAGTCGATATAGCTTCCATGTACTTAAAAGGTGTTGCACTTGATTTTTTGTTTGGATTAACCATGATCATCCTATGTTATATTGGTTTGCAGTGTTTTAAAATCCTGATGAGCACCTTTGTGGCATATATCCAGGAATATGGTCAAGATTTTGCTAGAAGATCATCTCATATCACCAACTGGCCTGAACATTGCCCCTCCCGAGGGTTTCTTAATGGTTTGAGATAAGAGCTGAGAGTTGATGTTCGAATTCATAAGCCGAGATCTGTATGCAAAGCTATGAGTCTAGCTGTTGAGTTTGAGTCAAAGTCAGCATCCATCATTGCAACGAAGGTTCCAACTCATACGTCTCTAATCGATTGCTCTCAACCTCATCTTCCACTAAGGCGTCAGCTTCTCTTACAACTGCTCCTACCCACTTATGCTCAAGTATGCCCACATTAAAACAGTTGTGCCCATGGGATGCTGAACGACAAACACAACTAGTCAAGGGGCTGAGTTTTAGAAGATGCAATGAAAAATATTATCCTGGTCAACGTTGCAAGTTTTCTTCTCTTTTGGAGGACAATGATGATGGTGACAAAAAGGAAGAGAACATTACTTAACAAGAGGCCGACCCATTGTCAATTGATCTATCCATACAGTTTGAAAAAAATATCATTCCATGCCTTTTTGGATAAATCTAACAACCATGAACCTTAAAGAATCTATCAAAGAATGAGATGTTTATGTGTTAATTGATTCAGATTCCATTCACAATTTTATTTCTGAAAATTTGGTTGATGAACTGAAACTGCCCATGCAACAAGTGTCCACATTTGGTGTCCAAATTGGCAATGGTGACTTCATCAATCATCAAATACGATCGTTTTTGCCAACAAGTCGAAGTGCAGATTTCATATCTAAGAATTATAGAGGGTTTCTTTTCTTTTTCCATTGGAGATGTTGATCTTGTACTAGGTATCAAATGGTTAACTTCCCTCAACACAATCCAAGCCAACTGGAATAAGTTCTTTATCTTCCATCTGAATGGAAAGTGATACAAATTACACGGTGTTTCTGACATGGCAACAAAATATTATGCCCGAGCTTCGTCCAAACAAGGGATTTAAGTAATGCCCTACCTTCCGTCTTGAGGACAAGGCGGCTTTCCAAAGGGGATGCATTGATAGAGTTCTAGCCACCCTATTATGCATCTAAAAATGTGTTAACATGTGGAACTCAAAAACATTTATTAGATTCAGAAAATGGGTCATTAATTATGCCAATTGTAACCACTCAACCTGAATGCATGATGTTAATTAGTCATAACCCTCCACTACCCACTATGTTTTAGTTATTTGTCGGATAAATTACGTGAACGGTCATCGAACTTTCACGCATTCCCATTTCGGTCACTAAACTTCACTTCGTAACATAATGGTCATCCAACTTGAAAAATCTTTCAAGCGGGGTCACAATGACTGGCTACAGCCGGTTTCCAGGTGAATCCGCTTATGTGGCATCCACAAGAGCAATTTCTCTCTCTGCCACGTTGATCCTCTCTCGGTTACTCTCTCTCTCACTCCCTCCCTCCCTCTCTCTTTGTCGCTCCCTCCCTCCCAAGTTGTCGAGGTGGAGGGAGCCCAGGGAGGAGAAGGTGAGGTGCTCATCGCCGGAAACGACGTTCCGCCGGGAGTTGGCACTTCCGGTGCTGTGTACGGGGAGAGAGTATGTCCGGGCATACAGCGGGCTGGTTCGGCGCCTATCACCGCATAGGACCTGCTTGGAGTTGGTGCAGCCCATGCGAATGCCTCCAATGGGAAACAGAGGAGATCAAATCCTTCGATCTCTTAGCGATTCGAAGCCAGGACGTGGAATTTGGAGCTCTCAGAATTGGCAGAAGGGATAAGATTGGGATCTGTGGAGGTTTTGGAATGGGAAAGATGCCACCTTTAAGAACATTACCATTCCAGATTAACAGAGCTTCGATCTCGATCGCAATCTTCACCCTGCATTCAATAGAATTCGCCAAAAAAAAATGCCGATCCGGCGAATAAAAAACCAGTATTGATCTCACGAAACTGATGGCAAACGATCGATGAGTTTTTCCAAACCTTAACTGAAAATAGAAGCCAACAATTAAACGAAAATTAGAAAAATTCAGCTACCAATGAACCGATCAAATCTGAACATATGTGGATCGAACGAGGATGTCTTAAAAGCAAGATGGGATCTTGATCAGACATTCAAGGGAAAGGAGGGGTTTTGATTGCGGAGACGAAGCCAAGGAGTGATTTTGATGAAGGAAATTAGTAATTGGCAACATATTTCTTCAGAATTTATCCCTGATGTGTTCTTTGGACTGCTTCAGGCAAAAAAAGCTACAGAGGTGAAAGCGACAGAGTAGAAAAGAAATTGAGCAAAAGAACCGACATTACTTGCAGAAGAAGAATTGATCACCCGCAAAGAAGAAGAAGAAGAAGGGATAAATAAAAAATGGGCCACCAGATGAGACCTTTTCTTCAGCAGAATAAACAAAGGAAAATTTTCAAGTACTAAAGAAGGAAGGAGATTGATAAGAGTAGGGGGAAGGGGAGATATGTTGGGCACGCACAAGTCAAAAGGAACAGAGCAGGAAATGGACTCCCAACTCCTGAGGAAAACGAGACGACGAGGACCTATCTAACTACCCCCAAGGCTCTCTCTCTCTCTCTCTCTCTCTCTCTCTCTCTCTCTCTCTCAGCAGTCCCTCTCTTCTCCCTCGCCGGCGACGAGGGAGAAGAGAGGAGAGAGGCGGCTGCCCCCCTTCTCTCTTCCCCTCGCTCCCCCTTCTCTCTCTCTTAAGTTGTTTTCATTTGCCACTTATGAAAGAGAAAATAAAATTAAAATAATATTGATCGATGTGGAAGAGAGAGAACTTTCTTCCATGACCGCCACATAAGCATATTCACCTGGAAACCGGCGGTAGCCGGTCATTATGACCGCGCTTGAAAGATTTTTCAAGTTAGATGACCTTCCTGTTACAAAATGAAGTTTAGTGACCGCAACGGGAACGAGGGTAAAGTTGGATGACCGTTCGTGTAATTTACTCGTTATTTGTCAATCATATTTTGTCATTTCAGTTCTAGCCCTTAGATTCTATCAGGGGATTTGCTAAAAGCCTAAATGGACTGTGCCATCTTGGCATCCGGTGTCCGAACCTAATGCATTCTTTTTACATTTTTCTAAAAATTTGCAGTATCTGCACCAGTCTGCATGGCAGAGAGCACATGAATTCTATTAAGTGGCAGCAAAGATGTTTTATGTGATGTGCCACATGTAGAAATCATGTATTCCAGTAAGTGTGTTAATACGTAAAGCTGTTACCATAATTATAAATATTTCTTTATCAAGAAGAAATATAAAAAATATTGTAAAATCATAGAAAAAAACAAAAAAGGATAACCAAATTAAGGAAATACTAAATCAAACTTGGTCATGTAACAAGTAAGTAACCTGCAGATCCTTCATGGGATTCCAATCATGCTCCATGAAAACAATTGTATCAGCTGACGTAAGATTTAATCCAAGTCCACCAACTAAAATGTAAAAGTTGTTTTAGTACATCAGTGACTTGCGAGTAATAATAAATTTCAGAAACAAGTTAAAACTGTACCATGTGTCGTGAGCAGCAGAACATCAATAGTAGGATCTGAATTAAATGCTTTCACAATGTCAAATCGCTTTTCAGGTTCAACAGAACCATCTAAACGAAGGTACGTCACACTGTTGCACATTGAAATTCAAGTTAAAATCAAAATAACTGTTGCAAAGAAAGGGCTAGAATGCTATGAAAATGGCAAAAAAATTATGATCGTCAATGCTTCAAGCTCTATTGACCAACCAAAAGTTAATATGTAAACCAACCAGTTCAGATGGTCTTTCATTTCATGTGAATACAAATGTCCTATATATTAAAGTTCTAAAATTAAATCAGCAAAGCATAATCCACATATTCTTTCAATTTTATCTTATGCAATCGCAATGACTATTTAACAAGAGCATAATTCAATACAAAGATAACTGGCAAGGTTTAGTGTTGGCCTGTCAGATTCCATATTTTTTTGAGTGGGGGAATGTCCTCGTGGGACGCCCAGGGTGCGGCAGGTGGCTCTTGCCATGTCACCATGATCGGCGGCCATGATTCCATAATGGAGAAAGTGAAAATTTAGATTGACTTGTTGATGCATCTTGATAGACATAATTTTCTATTCGAGTATATCATGCCAACATGAAAAGTAATAAAAGATGAAGTATCAGTTTTAACATAGATTTCTTTTAGGTAGAATTTTAACATGGATAGAAGTTGAGAAATGACAAATTCCACAAATCACCGCTGCCCCTCATAGGGTACATGTCTAATATGAAACATAAAAGAAAATTTTGTTACCTCTTCATACGAGCCTGGAATAGATCCCTCTCGATTACATCAAGAAAAGACTGCATGTAAAATATTCAGTCAGTCAATAAAATGCAAAAAAAACTGAACCTCACGGTGAAAGGAACATACAAAGGGCAAGCAAGAAGAAAAGTTAAACCTTATGCTGAGCAAAAATTAGAACTCTATGTTGCCCAACAGCCATGTTATCCTCATAACTCAATGGGTCCAAGCCTATTCCGCACTCCTCAAGAATCTCTTGGAGAGCAACTAGTTTAGGTGAATAGTGAATCTTATGAAGCTCACTGAGAATATCAGCACAATCAGGAACAGCTTCTGACAGCAGAGACATGAGGGAATCGGGAGGCTTGTCACCAATAACAAGTAATGGGTGACTACATAGTTTCAACAAATATTTAATTGCCTGCATTGATAAATAACAAAACATGAGCTCATCGAAGCCATCACACCAGAATTATGAACTCATTACTATGATACCTGGAACACATGAGATGTTGCTTTTGGAGTTGTACTTTCTCCTGCAGGGTTTATTGCATCATTTTCGTTCAACAATGTTGATATCTCCCTTTTTACATTTGAGAATGAGAACCGTTCATATAGTTTAAGTTGCAAAGGACTCAGATCACAATATCTGTCCTGAATAATTTTTTCAGGAAGATCAGACAAAACTTCATCTTTTGTTCGACGAAGGAGGAACGGCATAACCTGCAGTGATAACCCAATCGTAAGAGTCGTAGCACACAAGTTGTCACAATTGATGAATTATAGCACATTATCAAGGTTTACCTGCTTATGCAATGCCTCCATCGCAAGAATTCCAGCTTCAGCATCCTTTGCAGAGCATTTTGAATCCTTTGCAGCCATTAATGGTTTCCCGTAAGTAGTCTGGAACTGTAAGAAAACTCAAAAACACCGAAGATTCAGATTAATTGGGGTCAGTTATTGCAAGGAAAAATGGCCACAAAGATTACATACACCACAAAATTCAGAAGAAAAATGTGCATCACCTCCATGCAGCACAGAGTTCACATTGCTATATCCTCATCAAGAAAATGCAATTTTAGTGAAGTTAACTAGAAATTTTATTTTATTAAGAAAGAAAACTAGGATGTTGTTAGTATTTGTCAATAACAACACCATGGTTTGGTGAAAGCAATTGCCAAAGGAAAAAGCCTTTTAAATTGCAAGGAAAGGAATCACAGAAGTATTTCAGATAAATGGAAAGAACAATTCAGACATGCAAAATCTACACTAACATATAAGGCAACCAAAAGACAACATATCTAGGAACACATTAACACTACAGCAGAAAAACAATCCACCTCAATAAGTAACATAGCATTTCGGTAAAAACGCAGAACTGAAAGTACAAATCAGACATGCAAAATGCATACAAACATATAAGGCAATGAAAAGAGAAAATATATCTAGGAACAATGACACACAACACATAAACAGTACAAAAGAAAAACAATTCAACTCAGTATGTAAGATAGCATTTCAGTAGTAAAGCTGAATGAGTGCACAAGACTCTAATCCTTTACCCTCTCAAAAAACACATTGTTCAATAAGAAAAACACTATTGAAAGAAGACAGAACGATTGGTTTGTAAACAATCTGCAAGAAAAGACTGCAAGATCTCCATCCTGAAAAGTTACTAACCTGTTTCTCAGTCCCAAGAAACCCAGGCATTAAGAAGTCGAAAAGAGACCAAAGTTCTAACACATTATTCTGCAAAAAGAAAGTGAAATAAAATAAGATCATGTAGAAATGTATAGAACATTGAAGAAAATGTGTAATATGTGCACAATACATGCAGTTGAGAGCTTATAGCCCAAAGACTTATAAAGGGATACATAACGATTACAAACAAAAACAAATTCTCGAGCATGATGAAACTACCTGGATAGGGGTTCCACTCAAGATAAGGCGGTGTTCAGCTTTCAACTGCTTCACTGCAGTAGTGATCTTAGATTTTGAATTCTTTATAATATGGCCCTCGTCTAAAATGCAATAATTCCAAGAAAGTTTACCAAGGTAATCAATATCTTTACGAACAACATCATATGATGTTATGACCACATTGCACCTATCAAATTGATCATGAAGCGATGATCTAACTTGAGTAGAACCAACATACTGCAGAGTAGTGATTACTGAATTGTCAATATACTTTTCTATCTCATATGCCCAGTGTCCAACTAAAGTGGAAGGGCAAATAATAAGTGACCGAGGTTCCTTGACATTATTGCAAACACGATGATCAATAATATCAGATGCTACAATTGCTGACGCCTGAAGTGTTTTACCCAAACCCATATCATCACAAAGGATGCCATGCAGCTTGAACCGCTTTAAGAAAGCTAACCAGTTAATTCCTTCTTGTTGATACCTAAATTACCAGTTGTTAGTACCATCATATTCACATATACAATCATACAATGTAAAGAACTTTAAAGTAAAATAGAGTGGGCATGGATTAGAAAAAAAAAAGAAGAAACATAAGGTTGTCACAATGCTACTAGATCCACTAGTCTGTTTCAAGTGATATTTTGCAGTTCATATATTTTTTGAACGAATTTTGCTGTTTATAAAGGTAAATACACATCTATACAATCATACAATGTAAAGAACTTTAAAGTAAAATAGAGTGGGCATGGGTTAGAAAAAAAAAAGAAGAAACATAAGCTTGTCACAATGCTACTAGATCCATTAGTCTGTTCCAAGTGATATTTTGCAGTTCATATTTTTTTTGAACGAATTTTGCTGTTTATAAAGGTAAATAAAAATATATCAGAAAGTTTGCTGGTAACATATATACCCTCAGAAAACAATGTACACTGCTTTTTTGTGAAGCAAAAAGATATAATGCTTCTAATTGTAGGACAGTTGTCATTAACCTTAAATATTTCCTTACATGTATGGGTTGTTAAATTAATAAGAACATTATAGTTAAAAGGTATTCATCTAAAATACTAGCTCGCAGGGTTCTTACACGAAGTAAAATACAATGCACTTACATGATATACTTGATATTTTTATACCATCACAGGCTCATGTTTCAATAGGCTACAGCAACTTTATTTCCTAGATTGCTAAACACAAGAAGCATCCAAGATTTCAGATGGGCCTATATCATTTATAGATATCTAATTCTATTCTTCTCTCCTTATTGTTTTTCTTCTCTTATATATGCATTGTGAGCTTGTTTTTTTTCTCTAGATTGAAAAATAGAAAATACAGTTTGAAGATTTCAAAAACCATATATAGAATTTTGATGATAAAAAAACATTTATATTTTTTCTTAAGAAAGCAATATCAACATTATTCTGGTAGAGACTGCTAAAATGGCAAAGTCAATTTCTAATCAAACAACAAATAGATGTGTAAAATTTTTCACACTTAACATAGACCATGTGAATCTGTCTTATGGGATGACACAAATAAGAAAAAGAAATGGCACATTCAATAACTAACATATATTAAATATCTTGTAACCATTTTATCTCAAAATTAACCACATACTCCAAACCAACTACATATTACACACCTAAATGGGGTAACCCACGTATCAGAATAAAAATAAACTACGCTTAAATAAAGCCCTTGCATAAAACTCTGGTTGGATTGATATAGGCGTTAACTATGATACAATCAATAAAAAGGATGTCAGTAACAGTAGAATGAATACTTTTTGTGAAAGGGAATAGCAGAATGAATATTAACAACATATGAAGGATCTAAAGTAGTGGAAATTTTGGTACCTTCTAAGTTCCACTTTAAGGTCAATTGGCAGTTTGTAATCATCAATGCTAGAATTGTCAAGAAGCTGTTCTAGGAACTGTGCATCTTCAGTGTTATTAGATAATCGTTCACTTAACCCAGCAGGCGCCGGCAGTCCTCTAGCTAAAGGCAGTAGAGGTACAAGAGCAGCAAAGCTATGTGTCACAGTTTGTCTCACAGCATGATCACAGTCACTCATACATCTCAAGAGAGGAACAACAAGAAAAGGAGCATAAGAAACCAACTCCACACCTAATCCCTGAACAAGCAAAGTCACAAGCATCCCAGCTCCCTGTCTGGCATGTCCTGATTCTGTGTCTGACAACATAGGAATGACCTTTTCAATCACAGGACCCATCACGATCATCGCCATTGATTTAGCCATAGATGTGATGCACCTTGAAGCAGCTAATCTAACAGCAACATGACAATGGCAAACACAAGAGAGGATGCTAGGAAGAAGAGTTAACAACTTGGATCTTAATGTTCCATTCACCACAGGAGCAACAGATCGCACCACCTTTAAGGACGACACAAATAATAAAAAAAGTTATAAACAAAGCTTGTCAAACATGCGCTCCAAATGGGAAAACAAGTGATTGACTATAATGCTAAATAACTAAATATTAAGAAGGGAATAAGGAATATGTGGAGCAGATTTTGCTCCACATGTATGGAACACCATTTGATTTAAAATGAAGCGCTCAGATCAAAGCACAGAACCTTTTATTTAAAACGAAGGTCATATGATCTAAGCCCTTCATTTAAAATCAAATGGTGCTCCATACATGAGCAAAATCTGCTACACATATTCCTTATTCCCAGGGTGCAAGTGGGCATAACTTTCCTTTTGAAGGTTTCCTCGATCATCTTTTTATTTAGGCAATAAAAAATCATCATTTACAGGACACAAGAAAAAGTAAATGATCCAACGTATTTTGTTTGTTACAACAGCAATTATGTTTTGGAAAAATGAGAAGAATTGTATTTTTAAAGGGAAAATAATTATTAAAATTTGTTAGAGTTGTGATCCGAAGGACCAATTACTAGAGACTTCTACACTAATGAAACAACACAAAGATGCTTTTATGTTTTTTTTTTGAGAGGGACAAAGATGCTTTTATGTTTTGAACCAAAAACAAAACAAGAAAGCAACTTTTGACATCAATCAAAGAACTAAAAGGATCATGCACATGATACACTCGTGTTGACAAAAGCTTCATGATTTTCATCTTGCTGTTATTTCATGTGGGAAAAAATGTTATTCAAAAGAGAAAAAACCAGAAACACTTGATCCCTTCCATATATGATGTTGCTGCAGAAACAGATCTTAACAGCACTACTTCTAGCAAATCAATCCAGTGCAATGGACAGCTAGGAAGGCAAATAATATTTCAAATGTATGTTAAGGAAGACAAAATAGAATCAGAATCAAGACCCCAAAGAATATAGGTATAGAATTGGGTACTTCAAGTATGCTTTTCAATCTAACAAATCTAATCATCTCTCAAGCATGCCAAAAGATCATTCACGATTTATCATATATAAAGAAAATTTTTGAATGAATATCCACATGAGAGCATCAACCAGATCCATGATGATAGAGAAACCAACCTGAATGTTATTTATTAGTGCCTGGGGGTCTATTTCCTGTGTAATGTTTGTCATTTGAAGCATTGTTTTGTAGTCAGTTAGAAGGAGATCCGTGGAAGATACTGGTTTCAGAACCTCCGTCAGACATTCCCAGAGCTTAGGGAGTTTGTCAAATACTGAAGATCCAAATTTGTCACACAAATACTTCAATACCATCTCAGATCCTCGTCTACTTATAAAACCTTCTACCTTTGACTTATCCTCGCTAACAGATACTGTCTGAAGCTTAGACTTTTGAATGCTAGCTGTCTTTGCCAAAGACAGCAAATTTTGGTCTTCAATGACTTCCATCGAGTTTATAATTGAAGCCTGTGGGGTCTCATAAGTATCTGAGCATGTCAAGCTGCAAAGATTCCTAATTAACTTGTCATTTGGGCTAGGCTTTCGCCCAATACAGTAAAATATTAGCTCAGAAAGTGCTTCGGCAGCCTTTTGTTGCAATATTTCTTCCTACATTAACAAAGTTTATTAAAGTTGCAAGAAATGATAGACTTCGTTACATTTTATAATCGATAGTACTAACCTGCTCTCTCTTTATAGCTGCCATTAGTGGCAAAATAACTGGGTTAAGCTTGGATGGTAATTCTGACATCCATACCGCAGAAGCAGCAACTAGTGATGAGACAGCGATGTGCAGATTGTTCTGCAAGAAACAAGAAGCAAATACAGTACTACGACATGAGAGGCTAATAAAATCTGGATGACCAATGATCTTGTCATCCATCCTTTTCTTTCTGAAAAAGCAATGATTCTCAACAAAATCACAAGAAAATCAACACAAATACAAATTTGAACATTGGAAGAATAAATTAAAAGACCAACAAACTTATTAAAAAAGCATATTGTTTATAAGCACCTGAACACATTTCAAGTACCCAGATGTAGAAAGCAAACGTTGTCTAAGTGACTCAAGATCATCGGTAAGTTGTTTTTCCAAGGATTTTCCATCAGCTGAGCCCAGAAGCAAAGATATTTTTGATCCAAAAATAATTGCTTCATCAACACTTAGTGAATCTGGATTCAGACTAATATTCGAAACATGATCCTTGAACAAATCAACAGAAATCATAGCTTGCAACAAAAGATTTGCTTCATTACGCATTTTAGTATACGTCCTTGACAGTTCTGCATAAGGAACAACGGAATCTTTTGTCGGGAAAGAAGGATCAGAACAAGATAAGAGATCAAGCAACCACTGTTTGACATGGCCAAGACTATAGGAGACTGTTTGGTATACAGCAGGATCCCTATTTTTAAGCTCTTTAAGCCAAGCCACGAGAATCATTGACGCAACCTGAAAAATATGTAAATCTTTTCAATATTAATAGAATCAAATGACTGACACCTTACAATGTAGTTACCCTACCTGTCTCTTAACTCCTGAGGAAGATATGAGGCCATTCCACAGTGAATCAATGACAATGGGCAAATTATTCTCAGGTAACTTTGATGCAAGAATACCCAAAGCAATTGCTGTAGTAACTCGCGTGTAGGTGACTGACTTTTCACTGTCTGCACCAACAATTATCTTACTCATATTTGTAGACACATCAAAACTTTTGTCCTCCAAACTATTCTCTTTGACTGAACCAAATGTAAAATTCTTATCATTGTCATTTTCGTGCATTAAAGCTCTCATTTTAGCAACTGCCCTAAAACGACTTTTGCGAGGAAGAGCAACTGGCCAATACATTACATTAGCATCCAAAGGAGATCCATAAGGAGTAGTTGCAAGTTGCACCCATGATACAAAATATAACCTTACAGTAGCTTCCAGATCCTGCTCTGGGCACTGCAATATAATTATTTGATTAATACTACAAGCTTTACCAACAATATCACACATATCTACATGCATAAAAATGAAAGCCAATTGTACAGAAATCATATTACTTGAAGGAGTAGCCTCCACACTCTCTCTGATGAATGAAGAATATCATCATTAGATTCTAACAGCAAATTCTGGAAAATAATCCGCAATGCATCACTCAATATAGAAGAAGGCCAAAACTCAGTAGCCATAGACTCGCAAGAACCTCTGGAATAACCAACTTCAAGAAGTCGCTCCTGTACAAAGCCATTCAAATCGGCATATTAGCACTCAATGTCAAAAAAAGGATAAATGATAGTGTACCTAAAACAATTTAGATTCTTTATTTCAGTTATATTTCAGAGATGGAGAAGAATATAATGTAGTAACATGCAAATGTGAAAAGTATATATAAAAATAGCAAAAGCCATGTTCAACAAAACATCAACAGATAACGTAAATTTCAAACTTTAAAAGAGTCTGTTGTAAAGAAATTTTTTGACCAGGGTGCGTATTGCAGAATGACGAACTGAAGAGATGTTGTGTCTCATAAAAGGCCATAATCGAGGAGTTAAAGTGGACAACATGTAAGGATTTTCTTTATATATAGAATGATCCCCTGGCTCCTCAACTTGAGATACTTCATTGAGATCAATTTCCTTCTTGCCCACCAGTTTCAGGTTATCAAGCATCTTTGGTACCATCTCTGGCTGAGAATAGATCTCCGCCAACAAGTTCATCACACTGCATAAAAGACAATTAAACAAAACCAAATAAATACAAGAAACACATGATATGCAAATTGCCCAAATGAAAAAACTAAAGCACAATGTCAAAGGAAAGCAAAACAAAAGAATGCAAGTCGCTAGCCACAATGTCATAAATGTACACTCAAATACCAATTAGCTGAAAATAAATAAGAAGCCACTACAAAGTCAATAAGAACATGAACTATGGCAATCTCCACCTCAATGGTATGATTCTGTCTCCAACATAAATTAAGCTACATAGAAAATTAAAGCAGTACCTGCTGGTTGATGGACTGAGGTCATCCAAGTCGAGCAGAATATCCCAAAGCAACATGATAACTGAATGAAGCACTTTGTCACTGAGGGATACAATAGATGATGCAGTGGGTATCAATGCCTCAGCTGCAACAGCTCTAACATCATCATCTGGGTCTTCTAAACCAGCTTTACAGGCAGGAAGCACATAGAAAAGCAAATTTTGAAGCATTTCCTGAAAAAAACAACCAAACCAAGAGAAGTTTCAGTTTATAAGATACAAAAAATAAATAGAATTATAAGTCTTAAGCAGTCACAACTCATTTTGTGACAGGAGAATGGAAGGAAAAAAGTAGAGTCGTCTAATGCCAGAATAGCATGAAGGTGTGTCCTAGCGCTGGACTAATGATATTATTCTAGATGCAAAATGGTCATCAATTAACACGCCAAAGCCTACCTGAAATACCCCTAAAAAAAACTCACCTGTAAGACTAAAATACAATTTTAAAACATACACATATTAACTTAAAATCAAGAATATGACTGGAATATAGAGTTGAACACCCAGTCCTTTGAAAAGGAATAACACAGATTAGTGTATGTGTGTATAAGCAGAGGACAACTAATTTAACAAATGTGCACCCCCACCACCCTCCTATCCACAAGAGATAACTGTCAGAGGAATCTACCTTCATGCAGTCACTTCGGGACATGCCCCCCACCACCAAAATTCAGAATATTCATCTAGCTACTAAAGCGTGGCAAGATCTGGACCAGAGTCAACGGGCACCAAATTCCCAATCGATAATTTTGGAACTTCAAAAGAAAACATATCAAATAGCTAGTGGCATTTTTATAAAGTCAATGAGGGCTCACCTGGCCCTGATGGTTTCCATGTCTTCTTTTACAGAGAATTCTAGTCTCTATTGAAGGAGGACGTGATGGCAGTCATTCAAGAGTTCATAGGTGTAAATGGGGCTTCGAGCGCCTCAATCGTTTCTTGTTGTTCATGCTGCCAAAGCGTACGCCAACGGAGCAAATCGAAGACTTTCGACCGATTGTCTTATCTAATGCCATCTACCTCATTGTGGCTAGGACCTTCGCGAATCGACTCAGGGAAGTACTGTCGATTTTGGTCCAGTGCAGTTAACCTTCATCGACGGTCGATCCATCATCGACATCTACACCATCGTTGCAGTGATTATTGTTGCATTGAAACGTTCATAGTCACGTCTTCCTATGGAAGGTGGATTTCCTTCCTATGGCACTGTTTGCACTCTTGTGGCTTCCCTCCGATTTGGATTGCTTGGATGAAGAGGTGCATCACTACAGCCTTATTTCGGTGTTGGTCAATGGGCGGCCGACAGGGGGTGGGTTCAGCCACAGCAAGGAGTCCGACAAGGCTGTCCTTTGTCCCAACGCTCTTTGTACTTGCTGGGAATGCTCTTGTGAGATGCACGTTCTCAGCGCACCGTGTTGGTGTTGTGAGCGGCTTATCACCCAACTGTTCTGGCAGTCTGATTGCTCTTCTATAGTATGATGATGATACCTTGTCTTCATTGAAGGATCTGCCATAGAGGCGCGGAGGATTGCCATTTTGATGGAGCTTTTCGGAGATGCATCAAGCCTACAAATAAACCATGTCAAATCATCTTTCATCCCCTTCCGCATGGTGGAGAGTGATACAACATCTTGTGCGGCAGAGCTGCGTACACCGGTTGGTTCCCTACCGATCACCTATTTGGGTTTGTCGTTATCAGACCGTCACATTGGCACACAGGGTTAGATTGCAGTACTGGAGGGCATGGAGCACAAGTTGCAGGGGTGAAGTTCCAGGTTGCTCTCCAGGGGTGGTCGTTTGGTCCTTAGATCAATACTCTCAGCCCTCCCTACATATGTCAGTCCTAAGGATGCAGCACGGGTGGAGCAGCATAATGATTCGCTGAGGAGCAGATTTTTCTGGTAGGGGTGCAGCTCGCAGAGGGGAGTTCACCTAGTGGCATGGAGGAGAATTTGCCACCTGACATTTGATGGCGGGTTGGGAGTTCGCGCTCACCAATTGAGCCCTCCTTGCTCAATGGGTCGACCGGATAATGGGTACATGAGAGGACTTATGGTGCTCAATTTTCTTTGCATGCTATGTCATGACCTATCTTAGGACTCACGATCAATACATGGTCGCGAGGCGGCGGCGTTCTGGCGGGCCATATCATCGATCATCCCTTTGGTGCGTCCTATGTTTCATGCCTCCCTTGGATCAAGATCCACTTTTTCGTTCTAGCGGCACGCAAGGAGGCACATTAGCTGATGCCTTCTCCATATTAGCAGCTCTCGCGATAGATCCGACAACATCAATCGGAGACTCTTGGACCAGGGATCAGTGGCAGGAGCTTGGACACCCCAATTTAGGCTTGCCTTATCATATCAGCGCATATCAAAGCTTTTGGCATTACATGATAGGATCTCACAGTACCAACCGAATGAATCCAGATCATACGGGTGGTTATGGTCCTCCGATGGATTCTCCGCGCGAGGCGTATACCTACACCTTTTACATCAGAGTACAGTTCTTGCATCAACCAGTTCAGACCTTCGACGCATATGGAGGACACATACAACCCTCAAGGTCAAGATTTCCGCTTGGCTTTTGAGGTGGGCAGGGTCCTAACCAGAGTCTATATGGCGAGATGGGTGCCCAATACAAATATCTCATGTGCACTATGTGGATCGTTGGAGGACATTGACCACCTTTTTCGTGTGCCCCATTGCAGCAGAAGTATGGAGGCGAGCAGTGTGCGTGATGATAGACCACTCGAGGACTGAAGCTTTTTGGAGTTCGCTTTGAGCCTTGGGGGCGCAAAGCGGGGAGGCATGGAGGCAACTCCTAGTTTTGGATGACGGTCATCTTGGCAATATGACCACAACGCAATCGCACCATATTCGAGGGAGAGAGATGCTACATAGAGAACATTATGCATCATGTCTCCGTTTTGAGGAGCGAGTGCGGAGTTACATAGTTTTTCTTTCTTTTTTGTGGGCACCCACACCCACATGATCTTTTAACTTTCTTTTCTGCTTAATCACTTTTAAATCTCACAATTTCGTAGTTTTTAATACAAACACAGATGGTTACCCAATTCTAGCCATCATCTTTTCCTTTCAAAAAAAATTATTATCCCAAAAAGTTGTTTTCTAAACTAATTTGGTTACAATTAGTTACTATTTGAACAATATGTTTTATACATTTCTTTTAGTATTGGTTAAATAAATATTTATTCTTTGCAATTAAATTTAGAAAATCATTCCTTAATGAATTCTTTCTCTCAAAATTGTATTTCAACATTATTTTACAACTCGCCTAGTGAACAATTTTGTTTTTGTTTCCCCAATAGTTCTTACAACATACTAATGTAATGCAAATCCGCCAAGGGCATTGACCACAAGTTTCTTTTTCTGCTCCACTACACAAGATGTTTTGCAACAAGCGAGATACATGGATATTGATCAATCTAGGATGGAGACTTTTTGGAAATAGTTTAGAACTCACGAGATAGGAGGTGGCTAAGGGAGAGACATCCACATACTCAGACAATTGCAGTT
Source organism: Pontederia paniculata (assembly GCA_001647135.1). Classification (NCBI taxonomy): domain Eukaryota; kingdom Viridiplantae; phylum Streptophyta; class Magnoliopsida; order Commelinales; family Pontederiaceae; genus Pontederia; species Pontederia paniculata. Next base: position 40,388 of record LTAE01000782.1, read on the forward strand.
TTAGTGAGCCTCATGGATGCATCGCAAACGATAGCTCATTATTTGTATTTGATGTGGGAATAGAGATCCCCTTTACAGCACTTTTATCTCTCACTTTTTTGTACACTTACACAATTTCATATGTACTTATAATACAAAATGGATGATGTCTTCACCTCCATACTCATTTCCTCTCTAAAAGACCTCATGCAGCCATTTACATGTTATTTTGTCATATCACTTTGGACTTTGTACCAGAAAAAAAATGAAAGCAACTTCAGCACCACAAAATTGCATGAACTTTGACTTGCATATATCCACATAACTAAAAAACATCATCACTATTCTGCTGCCATGTCCCAATTAAATGAAAGCAAGTTCATTATCTCTCTCCTCAATCTCTGCCAACTTGAAAACTGCCTACAAAACGCGTTCACTTCAATGTGGGTATCCTTCTTCATCTCTCGCGAAGCCACCTCCAAACATTTGCACAATGAATGAGATGGATATGAGGCATGCATAATCCTAAAAAGACGATGTTTTTAAAGGGTAAAGGATGACTAGGGATAGCTGTGGAGAAATGTACAATATCGTAAGAGAGGAAACAAAGATTCAACAATGTGACCTCACACACATGCCGCAGCCACCACATGCACACACAACTCAGAAGAAAAAAATGGAAATGGGATGTAGAAATTTCTTTATGAAATATTTTTCTCCTTCCAAAGATGATTGTTGTGCAACAGGCATAATGAGTGTCAGTGACAATGGGTCTAATATTAATGGATGGCTGTGGAACTTGTGGTTGCCCATGGAGTTTAGCCTGATTGCCTCATTTGTGGGGCAATTTACAATTCGAAACAGGTATAAAACCCTTCATCTTGCTAACATATAAACTTTTAGTTGTTCTCTGAAAAAAATATGAACTTCTAGTTTATCGAGAAGCCTTTAGTTCAAGATGTAATTATTGGATAATTCCATTGTTGCGCCAAATTTTGCAACTTTTTTTTCTTGAGAAAAAAATTTACAACTATTTTTCGGCAGAATGACCATTCACATGCAGGAGTCACCATGCAGCATATATTTCTGTCCGTCACTCTTAGGGTTTTTTTCTGAAGGGTAAAAGATAGACTAGGAAAAACAAGTCATACAGATGTATTATGCTAAAAGATGTACAAGTGCAAGTCAAAGCACAAGCAAAAATGTAGTGGTCGCTAACAAAAAAAGTACAAACACTCTGTCTCCACTGTCTAGTAAAAAAAGGATGTGGTGTACAATATTCTCAATGTAACACCTACCTTCTCTAAAAATAGAATTGTTGCGTTACATCCAAATGGCCCAAAAAGAGCCAAAGTACACTAGAAAGGCAACTTAGGTCACCTATTAACCTGGTATGTATCAAAGTCAAACTCTTCGTGGATCACTCATCATCACACCTACGCCAACGAGCAACCAAAAAAAAATTGTGCAATTTCCTCTTCATTCCCGCACAGAAAGTTAACGTGTGGCCTAATATATATCTTGACTCAAGATGTATATTGAAGTATAGTATATACTAGTAATACTGCAAGAGATGTATATTGAAGTATAGTATATACTAGTAATACTGCAAGGTATTACGTATTTACAACATGAACTTTCGAGGAAATCTAGAGTTCTTTAACATTTATATGAGATGAAACATGCAAGGAATGCAACCGCAGACCACTACATAGATTTACGAAAACAAAAGGATGAACATCGCAAGGACGAGCGTATCAGAAACAGCTGATATTTAAGTGTCAGAACCATACCGGTCGAACAGCGACTAAATACTTTATCCCAAGAAGGCTTCCATGACGAATTTCCCATTCTTGCCTGCACTGAAGAAAGAACATAGATGATACCAGGGCATGCAATGTTCTTTTACCTTTGATACTACTAATAGTGAAAAGGACAACATTAAATAAGATGAACCTGCATTTGGAGTAAGATTCTAAGTGTGTCATAAACTAATGACGGATGCATGTATTTCAGCAAAGCCCCAAGAGCTTGAGCACAAGTTTCACGAACAGGAGCAACAACCTGATCAGAAACATAATCTCCAAAACTACACAGAAATCAGGAAAAGAAAATAATAAAATATTAGTGGCTAGACTGCAAAAGTCTTGACATAAATTAGCAGAGGTACATACATACCGGTCCAAAGAAAGAACACAAATGCATCGAATAGCACAATCTTGCAAAATTTCCCAGTTCTTAGTCCAAGAATACCTAGCCAATTTGACCAACTTCATGATTTTGGAACTTTCAGGAAGATTTGCTGGAAGTTTCGTCATCAGTATAGAACTACCCTCATCAAATATGTTTTTTGGAGTTGATGTGTCTTCAGTGCCGAGCTGATGGTTAAAAAATGCATCAGGTTCCACCTTAACTTGAGGAATATCAACATTGCCATTGATATGTGTTGGAGTTGCACTAGAAGCACATTGTTCCATCCTCAAGAAACCATGATCGTTCACCTGCTTTTCCGAGTATTCAGTGTCAATCACATGTCTCTTTTTATCAGGATGAAAATCATCAATATCAAGCTGTGTATTTAGATCAATTTCTCTATCCCTTTTTGCTGAGTCAATCAAAGGTTTTTCATCTGAATCAACTAAAGATGAAATTTCCAAGCTCAGATCAGGGGAGTAGACACCAACTGAAGAACCATGATGAGTTAAAATTTCCCTCAAAGCCATTATTGAACCATGGCGTACTTCCCAGACTGTCAAGACAAAAAAACTGAAAGGGTTTATCATTTTAAATTAGGTTGTAAGTTTGGATAAATAGGCCTTGGGATGCAGCACTATACCAGGGTCAAACATATCATGAACAAGTTGTTCAATAAAATGCTCAAACGGCCACCTTCCATTGTCATCAATTTCACTGTTGTCTTCATCTGTGACAGCATCTGGCGAATCCTGAAACAGAAATTATAATTAGAGAAGCAAAAAACAGTTTAAAATTAAAGAGCTTTCATATTATAATGTCTCTTTAATATGAATCTTCACACTTTGTTTCAAGCTAATTATATGCATGTCCACTGCCATTATGAAGCCAACAAACTTCTGACAGCAATACCATTGTGAAATAACGCCATGGATTAGGTACTACAACACAGGCACGTGTTGCAAAAGATATATTTTAAATATTTGCATTGAGCTAGTAATTAGATAATAAAAGAGAGCTGATAGTTTTTTCAAAGTACTTTCCTTTTCGATGTATAATTGTGATGACAAACAACTCAATTAATTAATTGATAACATCACACTTTAATACCTTGCAAGCACCGGTCGCATCCAACCACATTCCTTTAGAGTTTCCTGAATTTTGAGAATTTGGTACACTAACATCATCATCTTCAGATGTGCCTTTTGCTTGATCCTTTATACTAACTCTTGCTCTTCGTTTTAATAGATTCAATTCTCTTGCACTTAACTTTCTTAGTCGTACATTTGGTACCATAGTAGCCACTAGTTGCTGGAAATTTTGTCCAGTTCGGGGACCATAATATCCATTGTTAGGTCCATTTCCACCAAATGAACCTTTATGCGCTAGAAGATCTTCATCCCTTATCACATCGCTCACATCCATAAACTGCTCACACACATCCAACCCTGTAAAATAAATATTTACATAATCATCCTTCCTTTCCTCAAATAAATATATATATATGCATGTAATTCACTTGTTAAATATGACAACCCTATATAAATGCATAATGATCATAGATATATTAGTACTTTCAAGCATTAATTTTGATGGATGTAACACAGAAACTAACCCAGGCGACGTCGAAGATTTTGCTTCTGTCGAGCCAGTCTCTCTGCCGGGCTTTTGCTAATATCACTAGCAACATCGTACTCCTAGCAAATTTGAAGTACTATATGTGAGCGGACTATCAACATAGTAACAACAATGCTAAAGTCATGTGTACACGAAATAAGAAAAAGAACTACAGATGCTTCTTAAGGGTAAAAGGGGTGACTAGATAAGGCTAGTCATCCACGAGAGAGAGAGAGAGAGAGAGAGAGAGGGAATGAGTGAGTGAGTGAGTATATATTTGATTCCAAAAGATGTCCATGTGTGAGGAAGGCAAAAAATCACAATCTGTCCCCTCTCTAGAAAGAAAAAGTGAATATGACATATGATGTTCTCTGTATAATACCACTCCCCTGATCTCTTGTGAAGATCATGTTGTGGTGCTGAAGTCATATAACCCAAAAAAATTACATATACCAACTTCTTTTTAGTTTTAGGAAATGATTTTTTGAGGACGTTATCAATGTTTATTCATATTCAGTTGTTAAATAGAGGAGCAAATATCTTAAGAGAAGTAGAACAAAATGAGGATTGGCAAAACCTGTTTACATAGACCATGCACATGAGCAGTAAATAAATAAAAACATAATCCAAAACCTATGTAGAATTTCTAACACTTCTAGAAAAGTGGTAAGAATGCAAATAGCGTGAAATTGATTTCAGCAACTGACATTTCTATTTGCTAAGAGACTCAGACCATGTGAATATGCTTCATAATTTGGTTTAGACTACAATGGAAGAAGAAAAAGAAAAATGTATCTTAAGTGAGAAGATAAAAAACAAGTCAATGAACTAGCATATTTCCAGTTTGCTGGCCAATATGAGCTTGATAGTATATTCAATAAAAAAATCACACAGATCTAGCAACAAAAAGAGCACAACACTTGCAGGGTTCCATAGTTGTCATGCATTTAATCCATCTAAATGAAAATAACATTGTTAAACAGCATGAAAATTCATATAAGCCACCATGGTCTATTCCTGGCTATATCACGCTTAGAAATGCAAAAAGAAATGGTACATTAGCACCTCTGGCAAGAAATTGCATCTAACACAAGAGATTCTTAAGAAAGTCAAATTGAGGTTCTTAAATGTTAAAAACAAGTAATTGCGCTTCATGTCATTTGTGGCATATCTAACACGAGTTATGATCGCTATGGTCATTGATTAGACAGTGGTGGTCGACATAGAGCGCATAATATTATTAGTACCAGTAACATGAGAACTAGATCCTTGTCGCTGCTGCTTGCCCATGGCTTTTCCGAGAGATGCTTGCCCAAGACTCGTTTTTTTTAACGGAGCCTAAATGTGTAAAACACCTAGATGTGAATCCGTTTAAATATAGACTCTAAACAAAGCTGAGGCTAAGTCAATAGGAGTCCAACTGAGGATTTTGTTTGGAACCTGTAATAGTTGAAGTCCCTTGATTTAGGAAGAAAATACACATATAAAAGATTGGTTGATCCCTAAGCTTTCAAGGAGTATTGGTTGAGATGATCAAAAACAATATCTTCTCTTCCTCTGATCTCTATATTATCATGTTTCTCAATCTACTTTCTCCGTAGTGTTACCATGATATGTTTTGAGGAAATACCATGCTATTCTTAATTAAATAGAGTTAGTTCTTCAATAAGTAATTACTAACATGTCCAATATCATGGCAATGCAAAATGGATGACTACCTAAGATTCATGGTCATCCCTCTCTCTCAAAGAATGTCCACTATCAGTGACACAACAATCTATAAATGACTTGAAGCTTCTACAAGGAAATAATTGAAACCCAGAAGCAAAGATATCAGTGATTCCACCTGAACTTCAACAAAAATCGCCATTCTAAGCTTCTTATCCATAAAAACGACAAGTAGGTGTATCATGAAGTCCTAAATACTATTAGTGCAATAGGTTCACAGATAGTCGTCTAGAATATGATTGATGTTTCAATGCAGCAACACAAGCATCTGCATCCGTGAGATACAGGGATGAGGTCATGTAACAGCTCTTTTAACCAACCTGCATATGGACTAATATGGTCCCACATTCTAGAAACACTCTGGTGAGTATTTTTCAGAGTAGAGTTTCCCTAGGGAAGTTGCTCAATAGTCGTAGAGTTGTTCTAAGCTCTGAAATATCATCATATTTTTATGTGATTACTTGCAAGACTACTTTCTTCATTGCATATTTTTAATGGGGTTCAGTTGAAGTGCATACCACAGCAGCTTGTTCAAAAAGTAGCAATTGACAATGCATTAAACAAATGTTTCTTTATGAATGAAGAAATATTCATTTGCACATGCAAAATTAATATTAAGTCTGGACTAAAAGATGAAACGTCAGTACCTGTCCACCTGATGCTAATAAAGGAGAACCAAATTCCAACACTTTGTTAATGTCGAAACTGTTAACAAAGGACAAGGAATCACGTTTAGAATAGCAAGTAGATAACTTATAGTATTTCTTCAAAAAAAAATTATAGTATCTAACACATCAAGGCATGGAAAGGACTTGCAAATAACCTAACAATTTGAAAATGATAACAACACAACATGACATAAGTTAGATGCCCTCAGCTAACCTTTTAAAAGAGAGGCCCACAGAAACAGCTGGACATACATCAGACCAGGTCTTTCCTATTTCTTTCGAAGCATCGGATAAACCAGCCTCCACCAGTTCTACTTCAACATAATTGAAGAGCTCTTTAAGAGATGTGTGTTTGACGCTTGCAGCTATAGCTCCAATGGCATGAGCAGCAGCAACCCTAGTATCCCAGTTCTTGCTGCAAAGATATTGAGATACCTAGAATATGCACACAAAAAAACACTCTTACAGCCATATGTATAGTTACCCGGTTTTGAAACTCAAGTCATTAAGACACGAATAAAGATGTCAACAGCATAAATGATTCTTTTGAGAGAAGAAACATAGAAGGCTACTAAAACAATATCAGCATGCAGGAAATACTAGCATCTCTTTAAAAAAACAACTTCAAGGACACGAGGAAACCGATATAGTTCCATTTCCTTTACTAAAGCTTGGTACATGAAAAATCTTATTTTTTAGGAAGTAAAAAAACTATTCTTGAATATTACTAATTATTAGAACATTAAGCACACACCTGCAGTAATTTTGAACAAGTGTGAAAAGTCCAATAAAATCGCAAATGGAACATAAAATCGAGCATGAGCATACCTTCTTCAAAAGGGGATTCAAGTCCTGAGGATGTGATTTAGCTATATCACCAATTTGCCGTGCCGCAGCAAATCTTGTTGCTTGTGTTGAACCAGCTTAGTTTTGTCAATGAATAAACATGAGAAAATGAGTTACTAAAAGATGTAACAAGTATAAGGATTGACAAAGATGACTAACAACATTTTAGCCATCCTTTTCTTGAAAGATAGCCATTTGTTTTTTCTCAAAAAATCTGAAGGCCATTCCAAGGGTTAGAACTCTGAAAAACATGGCAAACATCACACAGAATTTACAAGGATACTGTCCAACAATGTGAGCAAGCGATGAAGACGAGATGACTGCTGAGCCATAAAGCCAGTAAAAGAGCACGTTCTTTCATCCGAGAAGTTCTTGACATGCAGAATATCTAACTCTTATACAGCATATCACACACAGCATCAGGTAGGAAGCCGGACTCTTCAATATCTGATGTTATCGATGTCATATGGATGTTTCCACATAGATGTGGCAATAAGGAAGAGATTTCCTGCATCTTATGAGAGAGACACAGGGTATCAGTTTTCTCATCTGGGGGATGCAGGTCTGTTATCAAGGTTAAGCATTAGCAGCAATTATTTTTTGCTCCTTTTAAAAGCAGTAGATGGTTCACTCAGAAAAAAGGAGGAAAGAGGAGCAGATAGAAAACATGGAACTTCACAGTAGGAACCCTAGCATGTCCCCATTATAGAAAGCTCACATAGCTCTAACATTTGTATAAGTAATCAACAATGGACTAGGCATAAAGGGACTGGGAAAACCTGAAATCATGCAGATATTCTACCAGGTTTTGCTATTTAATAACAATTGAGTTTCTTAAGAAAGTATTAGTGCTAGTAAAAAACTCACCAACATGAGGTACAGGAACAAGTGAACAACATCGTTCTCCTCGAAATAGTAATAAAGAGTGACGAGTAATCACACAACTAAATAAATTACCAAAATTAAATCGGTAACAGGAACAACATAACAATTATTAACAATTCTAGCAACAAAATATCATAAGTGATCATAACATTAAAAAAGCACAAACTAAAAAGGAACTAGTAGTCATAAAGCAACAATAAGGTCTATAATTAAATCATAATATGCAAACACCATCTCTAATTCAAGCACCCCCTGCATGCGATGGCTGCTGGCACGCGGGGTTGCCTTACTCCTTAGAGTTCCCCCTGACAGCGAGCAGGGAGGTGATTCCAGTCCAAATCTGGCACCGGCAACTCAGACAGAGAGGGAGGGATGCAGCAGCGACGGCAGCAGTAGGGCACAGGCACAACGGGCGAATCCAAGGGAGAGGAAATGAGAAGTTAATTAGGGCATCAGATGAAATATAATGGGAAAGGGAGGCCACGGAGGTGGCTCCTGAGCAAAATTTTTGGACCGTCGGATTAGAGTTCGACGGTACAAGACCAATTCATTTATGTTTAACCTCTTTATAGATTAAAATCAATTTATCTCCGACGTCCAAATTTATGTGGATGGTCCAGATTCATCCACGATACAACGAATCCCAACCATCCCCTCATTTCAACCCAATCTCTCTCTCTCTCTCTCTCCCTTCATTTCTCTGTCTATTTCTTCCCCTTTGCTCTCTCACTCTGCTCTCACAGATCTGCGCCGACGACGGCCGGCGGCCGGCCTTTTATGCGCCGACAACGAACAGCAGCGCCGGAGGTCGAAAGATTTGGCTCACACGTCATCATTTGCCAAGTTTCCTTTAAATAGTGTTATAATGTACAGTTTCTACGTGTAATCAATAGATTTGTAAAGGAAAAAAAGGTTCAAGCCAATGCGATATTAACATTTGCATAATTATGATTGCTTTGCTCAGTTTATTCACTTTGTTGTTGAATACTTGTATTAAGACTCGTCAATAATCATTCAGATCCATGGTTAGATACTTAGATCAGATAAGTGCACTCATTATTAACATAACATGGGGGTGGATTAAAGATGTAAACCCAAGGTGATAAAGAATTTGAAAGATACATGAAGCAGAACATGCAATGTATATCTTTATGGCAAAAAAAACTTTCACATTCTAGAGGACCCTTATCCGTCCAAACTTTTTAAAATACGAGAAAGTTTCATTATAAAAAATCAGTCTTCTTCTTGTTTTATTTTTGTTCTTAGGATTTAGTTTAGCAACGAGAAATAGAGCCAGAACCAAGTGAATTGTGACTTTGATTCCGTCCGATTTTTTAAATAATGTGACGTTTTGAAAAATAAGACGACCTGAGGTTCCTGCTAACCAACAGCAAAGACAATATTAAATGCTAAATACTACATTTTGCTCCTTTTTTTAATTTTGTTTTAATTTTTTTTACCGAAAGTTCTACTTTTAAATAATATATTTTAATTTTATATTAACTTAATAATACAATATACAATTATTTCATTATATTTTTTAATAGACATTTCATAAATTAATTTTATTTACATTATTCATAGTTTAAACTTATATTGTAAGAAAATATTATATCTTATATTTAATTTATAATAAAAATTATTTAATATTATAGTTTTAAAAGATAATTTAGATTTATGCTAACTTAAATAATTTAGTTATTTTTATGTTAATATTTTATTGATTTAAATGTGAGATTATAATAAATTTCGTAAATTATTTAATTGTATTATTCACGAGAATAATTTTATATTACTTAAACTTATTTTTTAAGAAATAATTTAGTACCTTATAACTATTTTGTAATACAAATTATTTATTATTATAGTTAATAATTCTTTAAACAAAAAAATTATGAAAGTATTATTTTTAGAATAATACATTGTGACATTAAATTTATAATAATTATTTTTAATAGTTTTGGCCGATATATTTTATAAAACTTATTTTTATGAAAATATTAATTTATGATATTAATTTTATATTACTTATTAATTTTATATTACTTATTACTTTTATATTAATTTATGATATTAATTTTATTAATAAATATATTTTCTATATTTTTTGTTCTCACTTTTTTATCCAAACACTCTTAGAATTTATCTATAAACATTATATTTTTAGTTCATTTAAACATAATTAGAATTAATCTATCAAATCAAATTTTTCATTGGAACCCGGAGAACCTCTAGTTCTACTTGCCAAACTAAGCCTAGGGATATCATTTCCCTTTAAAAACAAATAAAAAACAGTAACACAATCTTAAGAGTCTGTTTGAAAAAAAAGAGATTATAGTTTAACACCACGAAGAAAATATTTGTTCCATTTATCTTAATTCTCCTTCAAAAATTCAATTTTCTTTTTCAACTCTAATTAAGGTGCAAAAAATAAAAATAAATAAATATGTTTTCACTTATAATTAAATGTATAAATAAATATATTATTATATTTTTATCTAATAAAAAATATAATTTACTTCTCTTTCTTTTAGTTATATCACGTCTCCAAAAGTCGTTCCAAATAATTATTCAAATAGTCTTGAAGGCGTTACTCGTGCTAAACTTATTTTACATTAACTTGACATTTTGACTTTTTGTGGTCAACACTTAATACATATGCAAAAATTAAAATAAGAAAAAACTTTTTTTTTATTTTACATAAGTTTTAAATTTAAAATAAAGACTAAGTTGCAAGATTCAACATAAAATAATTTAACACTCAAGAACTAATTATTACATCATTAATGTTTATTCAAACTATCTAGACTCTGTATGTTGTCATAAACCTCCTCTCTCTCCATGCATCATCATCCGCACACAAGTCTGGTTATCTGCAAAACCCATATGTAGAGAAAGGATACCTCATGTGAGCTAGTGCTCGATATGTAATGCTCAATAAGGTAAATAAAAAAAGGGTTAAGGAATATGTGGAGCAGATTCAACTCCACATGTATGGACCTACCTTCATTTAAAATGAATGGCCCCATGTATTGATCTGAGTCCTTCACTATAGATCCGATGGCGGACCATATATGTGGAATTGAATCTGCTCCACATATTCCTTATTCCCATAAAAAAAACAAACCATGTTGAGAAATAATCTTTATAATATTTTTAATTTTTTTGCATATCAGCAATCAACCCCATCGGATAACTTTCCATTAAGCAGATTATTTTTTTATGACTTTGTGTCTTTCTTTAACTTAGAACAATATTTGTTATGTATTTTATTTTATTTGCTGTTAGTTTTTGCATCTTTGTCTTTCTCTCATTCGTTCATTTTTTTTCTTTCATATTTGCTTCTTTGTCTTTTCGTTCTAAGTTATTTTTTAACTTTTTCATGTTTGATCTTTTGATCATGTAAAAAACCCTTCATCTCTTTTAAGTGAACTTTATGGATTTTTCATGTATCTTCGTTAATAGTTGTACACACTATGATGGACCTCTTTTTACGGGGCATAATTATCTTTTGATATAATTCTTGAGTTCGTTGCACAAGGTGGAGAGTCATGTACAATAATAATAGTGGCTAAGAATTTTGTCTCCACCACCATAGGGTTTTATTACGTTGCCTTCGACTACACCTATTATCCTTACATTTACTTTCATTATTGACAATCAGTACACGTGAAGACCCACGACTTTTGTTTTTTATCTTCTTTTTTTAAAAAAATCTTACATTTCTTTAGACTTTTAATTATCATTAATCTTTTATTAAAATTCATCACATATCATTCACATAAGAGCACATATCACCATCATTTTCGAAAAACAAGTTGTGTCATGGGATGTCACAAACCATTTCGTTATACCTCGGTTGTCGTTGCAGTGGGCATTTGGAACATGGCCCATGTCAAGACTCAACACGATTCATGTCCCTCATACTGTGTTCAAAGTCTTCTCCTCCTTCGTGTGTAGGTCCATTTTCGAATTCAACACGATCTGTTTCGCGTGCGTGTCATTTCCTCTCAGGTGTTGACGCGGTCTAGGTGCTACAACACGATTTCTCTAATTACAATCTTGGTTGGACACGGTTTGTGTACCCATTTTATCTATTGTACTATATCATTTATAGGATTTTCTACCCCCGAACACAAATTGGTTTGGGTGGCAGGTCATTGCCTTTTGCCTATGTCGAATGCGGCATGATTTAGTGGAACACGAGCCTATTTGGGTTTTCATGTACATATGTATTTTTCGTCGCTAAGACACAATCCATGTTCAAATAGGACACTACCGTATATAACATTAGAGTTTTCCTCTATCCACCGTCGAATACGACCTGTGTCCCAAAGGGATGCACCCCCGCATACGAGCAGTGTTGATTTCCTCATCGGGACATGGTACATGACGAAGGAGGATACACCCCACATGTCAATTCTAGTTTTTTCTTCTGGCCGCCACGACACGATCTACATCCAACATTACCACGACCTGCATATGTTGCAGGGTTTCCATTGGGTGGCTCAATTTCGACTCACATTTGAGGGACAAAGTCCACTTCCATTCGTTTACCACCGTCATCATTCCAAAAGTTATTTTAGGTAGCAAAATTATACAAGTTGGTGCAGAACTTAGATGTTGTAGGGGCGTTTCTATCTCATAGAAATTATTTTCTAATCTCAAAATCAATAATATTTTCATAAAATTGGTATAAAATATTATTCATCTAATATCATGGGTAAATAATTAAAAACAAAGACAGAAAATAATTTTAAAATTCTTTACCATCCTAAGGGACGATGAATCCTTCAATTTTTTCTCGTTCCTCACAATTTCCTTAGATTTTTTTCTCGCTCTTCTTTCACGTAGTCCTCCTTTATTATTTTTTCTACATAATTTTCGTCTCTCGTATGAGGATAAATGAAAAATAGAAGAAGTATGTGTGAAAGGGAAAATAGAAGAATTAGGCCGCTTAGTGAACCCTAATTCTGGGCAAAAAGTAGGTATGTAAGCAACAAAAAAAATATTTCATGGCATCCAAATTAAAAAAAAAAACTAAAATGATTAGCATTCGAAATTTTGAAGGACACAAAATAAAGCCCACACGAATCCAAGTAAAGACCGGAGAAGCCCAAAACTTCATCAAAAGGCCTGTAGCGAGAAATTGTGAAGTCCATAAATATTTATAGTACTTAAAACACTTTTTTTTAAAAAAAAGATTACCATCTATCATTAAATCATAATCAACGTTAAGACTTCGCACATAAAAACTGTATTATTATATTTTTTTTCATTCTTTAATTTTTTATCCTTATACAATTCAATATTACCAACTATCATTAAATTTTAATCAATATTAAGATTTCACACATAAAAAACTGTATCATAATATATTTGTTCACTCTTCGAATTTTTATCTTTTTACAATTTAATATTATGAATTATATTTTTCGATGGTTTCCGTTTTCTGTCATTACTTTGCAAGGTCTAAGAAAGAAATGCAAGTTTTGTTTTTCTTTCTGAAAATATAGACAATAATCCTTTCTTATCCTTCTTTCTTTGCACGACATAAAATTGGCACGGAATTGGATAATTAATTTCATTAATGTTACTTTCATAATAAAATATTGCAAGCATTATTCTTGGTAATATATTTGTAACATTATTATTGTTCACTGTACATAGGCTGTTAGATTCTTATTAGGCAATTAACCCTCCCACTTACTTGCACCCTCTTCCCACAACGATTTGTTTGCTATTTCTTTCCCTGAGCACCGAGGCCTCCTTTTGATTTGTTCTCATCTTTTCTCCTCTTATTTTATTCAATTCCTTTCCTCTTTATAAAGCGTCAGCCACCAAAGACACCCCTCCAAATTCCCCATCTCCATATTCTCCATTGTGTCTGTGTGTGTCTCCATGGAAGTTGAGAGAAACATTGAAGAGGTGCAGGAAGAGATGAAGCAGGAGGAGGTGTTTGATGTGTCTCTCAAGGAGCTCTCCAAAAAGCTTGAAGACTTCGCAAAGGAGAGGGACTGGGAGCAGTACCACAGCCCCAGGAATCTGCTGCTTGCCATGGTATTCCTTTGCATGCATGCTACTATGCTTTGATGCTATTGATTCAGATATATGCCACAGTTATTAGATCAGGGCTTGATTAACCACGGTTATGATCTCTGTTTATTCTTCAACAAGTCCTAACATGATGTCATAATTCTGCATTATATTGCCCCTGTTGAATCCTTTTTCAAATAAGTTTGCAGTCCCTAAATAAAACAATACTCCTTTTATTTCTGCATATCAGCATATGTATCAGAAGTTATCACAGAAAGTTTTCTTTCTTTTTTTCCTGTTTATCCAGGAAGTACTTTTGCGAAAGAATTGTCTCATAGTTTTCCTCGGTTAATCAACTTCAAGAGACTAATGACTGAATTTTCTTCAGTTTCCTCTGGTTCCAATATGTGAAGATATGTGATTGCTAGCAATAAGTTTCATATACTTGATATCAGAAAATAAAAAGAGCAGTTTCATGCATCTGGTTTTCTATGCATGGTTATTTCTAGGCTCAAAAAGTTTTCACTGTAACTTGAAGAGTAAGTTAGAAATCATTGGATTGTCACCCTCATGAGATAGGAAAGAACATGTGAACTAAGATTCAAATGAAATGATAATGATGTCATGTAGAATTGTTCTCATCCACATTTTCCTAACCGAATCCAGTCAGCAATAGGAAAAAAAAAGCATCCAAATACATTGAATTGCACACCTCCCTGACTCCCTTTATGATGTTGAATAATCTTTAGACTTATTCTAAGATTCCAATATGTAATGAAGGTTGCATAACTGTCCTAATTAGTTGTCAACAGAAATACTGTAGCAGAATAGACACTTCTTAGTGTTCAAATTCTCTTCTCCACAGAACTGTATCAATATACCAGGCACTCTTTTAGGAACAACGAGAATATTTTTTATGACAAGGATAAGAGTTTCTACTTGCTAGACATACATACACATCAAACAGGAATTAAGTACATGAAGCATTTGTAGAATGTGCAAGAGAATCAGTCAACAATTTGTTGTATGTTGGGTACAGTCCAAAGTGACCATAACCATAATCAGGATATCAAAAAGCAAATTTTCGATGAATCTCATAACATCTTCTTACTGAAACTGATCAAATTAAGGCAACAGATCTTTTGCTCAAAGAAAGCTTCTTTCTTCCTTTTCATCCTTCTTCTCAAGCCATTACAGGTATCATAAAAACTTGACGAAAGCCATTACAGGTATCATGAAAACTTGAGTACTGATCCATTAGAATAGAAAGAAAGCCAAGCCAGTTTGGCCACAATCAATTCATGTGCTGTTTGGCATTCCAAGTGGGTTACACATTAGCAAAGGAATATATCAATCAGAGCAGTGCCAGTGGCTAAAGAGATCATAAGCTGTGGGCTACCCTGCCTTTATTGGTACTTGGTATCCTTAACAAGAGCATGCAGGAACATGTGGTAATTGGGCATAAAGTGCATGATAACTCTGATGCCATTGTAGGACCATATTTGCACTTGTCTTGTGTCCCTTTGCCGGAAGTGATAGATGGAAAGCAGTAGCTAACAACTTTATCAAAGAAACAGTTTTTAGCAGAAAGCTTCATTTTTTAGCTTCAACATAAAGATAAAACAAGTCTGCAGCATGATATGATGCTTGTGACTGCTTCATCAGCTGCATCTGCACTTGCAAGTTTGTGATGCCATTGATATATTAAATTTGATTATATGTGTTGTCTGATATGAATATCGTTTTAACTTGTACAGGTTGGAGAAGTAGGGGAGCTCTCAGAGATATTCATGTGGAGGGGGGAGGTGGAGAAGGGCCTTCCAAACTGGAAGGAATCTGATAAAGTGCACCTGGGGGAGGAGCTCTCCGATGTCCTGCTGTACCTGATAAGATTATCAGATATGTGCGGCGTTGATCTTGCAGATGCAGCCACCAAGAAGCTGGTCAAGAATGCCATAAAATACCCAGCACCGAAGGCTCTGTGATCATGAGCTGGAAATTCATCTTCTATCTTCCTTTTCTGAGACTAGGAACTGAATGCAGCCTGTTTTCAGGCTTTCTTTTTTGTGAGGGTCATAATAAAATCTGAGACTTTGCAGTTATTTATGTGTCATCTGATGCTACTGTTATTCAATTACTAATCATTATTTTTTTGTTACTGGCCGACATTAAGAGAAATGCAAGTCTAAAGTCTGAAGTACATGATGATGGACAACATTCTCCATGTGATGTCCTCTGTGACCAAAGTCATTGATGTAAGTTGTGTTTGAAATGTATCCCAAGTTTGCGAGAAAAAAAACATGTGCTTTGATACTTAAAAGCAATGAAAAGTTCTCACATGAATTTTGGGACAAAGGAAAACTCACTAAGTTCACAGGTACAATGAAAAAATAAATAAATAAAGGTGAGCTTTTTGGAACCTTTACAAAAAAAAGCCTTTTGGAACCTGCTCAATGTTATGATATTTTTTTTAAATTAAATCTGATAATATTTTTTAATGATTTATATCGGAGGATATACTCCACATTTTTATCATATACAAATTAATCCTACCTTTCCAAACAGTTGTTGGGTAAAACAATATTATTCATCTAATATAAAAGGAAATTAAATCATGAAATGAATTCGACAAGACTAGGACAAAGTTTTTATAATGATAAAAAATGAAGGAGATAATATTTGTTTCGAAAATGAAATAAATAAATTATGATAAAACATTTAGTGAACTTTGTTATATTTAATATAGCAAAAAAGTTATATTTAGCTAATATTCATTATAACAAAACATAAAACAATAATTAGAGTTATATACAAGTGGGGATCTCTTATTCACATTGTGCCTAATCAAAGTTTGGCTTCATTAAAAGATAAACAAATTAAAAAATTCAAATACGAAATATCCAAAAAATCCAGATGTTATAAAAGTTCCTAATAAAAGAAACTGTAGAATATATCCTGAAAATTAACTTTGTTGAAGTGGGTATGCGATCTCATGGGTTGAAACAAATTTAAGATGAAAATAAAATAGGAGAAGGTAAAGAAGAAAAATAAAATATAAAAACAATTAAAATGGAATGATGTTTTGAGATGGCACATTAATCAAATACATAAAAAAATATATCAGTTAAACCTATATATATATATATATATATATATATATAT